>BMAO01016650.1:0-67782 GCA_019973975.1 Trichonephila clavata
ATCACGTGATGATATACAAACAATAGCCACGTGTTTGATTCGACTAAGTATTTTGGCGGAATTTTCGTATTTACATCTACTATCAAAAACAAATGAAAGAAGTTGTTCCAAAAGAAATTTCGACTGAAATGTGTGTACTTTTTAATTATTTCATTTTCAATATTTTTTTTTGTTTTATCAAATACGCTGACGATTTTTAAAGTTTTAAAAAGAGTCTGAAATATTTTCTGAGCATTTCGAATTCGAAGAATTTTAATTTTGCAAACATACACAGATCAGGGTACCACTTCTGTGATCTATTCTGAATGCTCTGTATTTGTTAAGTATGTAGTTGATTACCTACGTTTTTTTTTTGAATTCCTACTATTAGTTCACACTTTCTCAATATTTATTTATGTTGTTCAAATTTTCAATCGTTAGTAAAATACATTTTAAAGCGCTCGATTGAGCTAAAATTTTATATACATGATTATTTTGGTTGACAATACAGAATTTAATTAATAAAAATTAATTGATTAAAACTAATTATTCTAATAATTATAAATACATCCATGTTGGCATCATTTTTGGCGACATAGTGACCATTTTGGCGACTTGTGTCCAAAATTAAAAAGGTTTTTTCTCACATTTTAAAACATTCAGTTGAACTGAAATTTGAAACACATTTGTTTTAGATAGCAATGCAATACTTTAATGATAATTAATAAAAATTAATTGTCACTTAATGTTGTGATTCTTTATATGTATACACATATTTATATTAACTATAATCATTTGATAAAAAGTAACTAAAATAAAAAATTTTCTTACCTAAGAAGGAATTGACTTATTTTTTTTTTATAATACTTGTTTTTGTTATTTTTAAGATTATTTTCGACAATTTTGCAAGCACTACAGACAAAAATTTGAAGATGAACTGTCTTAATAAAGAAATTTGTTCTGTTAAATTTTATTGGAATAAAATCTCACTCTTAAATTTTGCCATCCATTGAGTAGCAATACAAAATACTTTTTAATTTATAGAAAATAATCATAACTTTGTTCATTTTATTTCCTAACTGTGTATATAATGTTAATATATATCTATGCATTTTCTATGTTGCAGTCATTTGAAATTTATTGTACTGTATGTTGATAAATGTGTCGACTTCAAAGCATTTCAATTTTGCAGACACGAAAAAACAAACCAGGGTTCTACTTCTGGGACCTGTTCTGATTTCTAACTGATAATAAGTATGCAGTTGAAACTCACCTACATTTTTTTTTTCTTTTTCTCTTTATATAACTATTTTCACTAATTTAACAAGCATGATAGATAATATTTTGAAACTGAACTGGCTCAGCAAAGTCATTGTTTTGTAATTTTCAGAACAATACACATACAAATACAAGTTAATTAATGAAGTTCGTTTGTACTTTAAAAAATATGCATCCATAAATGTATAATGCTGTATGGTGAAGAACATACAATATATTTTAATAATTTGTGAGATTCATATTCCACTATTTTTCCAGAAATCAGGGAATAAATCAGTTCGATACTGAAGAGCTAGAGATCATATAGAAATTGAGAAGCACGTATCTATCTATATTCTTAAAATACTGATTGCATTAACTTTTCCTAATATTAAAAAAACAATTACGATAAAAGAAAATTTCTAATTATCAATTTTACTATACTACAACTGACATTTTAAATTTCCCGTTATTTTTATTTTACATTTTTATAAGCTTTAATTTCATGAGTAGTTACATATACATGCATAATTATGTAAAAAAAATTTTAAAAATTCTTTTAATACAGGGATAGCAAACGTTACATTCTGATTAAGTCCAGCACTTTCCATTCCTTCCTAGATAAGCTTGCCTTTCACAAAACAGAATAGAAGCAGAAGAATATTGTACAGAAAAATAAATGCATGGCAAATAACATTAAGTGATTTGCATATGAAAACCTTAACAGAGGGTTTCATTGCAAGAGATTTTTTAGTGTATTCAATGTTTTAAATATTGAAAATACCTTAATGTCCCCCCAAAATAATATTTTGCAAGTGATGTTTTTGGTAAAATTAAGGACAGGTGTGACCAACACACACACAATAGAACATATATTTAGTTAATCTAAAATCTACACATCTTCACAGTAGTTAACAGAGATACTTCAGTATTTAATTATCTAAAAAATTAGGATGCAAAAATCTGATATGTAACCATACATGTTGTATCAAAAACAGGTATACATACATATAAATCAAAAACTTGTTGTTTTTAATAATTTTAGAATATTACAGGGAAAAGGAAACATTTTTGAGAACCATTCACTATAGAAATGGAAAAATATTTTAATTTACTACAGCTTCTTTAATGTTTATACTTGATGATTAATCAAGTACCATTTTTAAACATTAGAAGTCAAAATTATCATTTACCATTTGTAAAATTACATGTAAAAAAATTATGTAACATTTTGAAAGTCCTTACTCGCTGTGCTATTTTAGGTAAAAGATATGATTGATCGAGAATTGATTTCCAAATATAATAAATTAAGGAATTATAAAAATTTTTAATTAAAATCTGTGTATAATAGAATATGTTTATGTCCATTTATGGAATATAAAAGTCCTGCTAACTCTTACATGATCAAAATAAAAAAGTAATTTTTGAATACCTAATTCTTTTACAAAATAAATAAATAAATAATTGTAATATATTTGTGTGGTATCTATCAGCACAACATTTGTTTTTCAGGGTTTGACTGTGGTATAAATCTATCACACACTTGTACAATTTTTTTTACTATGTATTACAAATAAGCATTTATAGGTATTTGCACAATTTGTACAAGATTTATCATTATTGATTAGATTTGTGCTTTATATCGATTTATTTTTATATAAATATAAAAGTCTAAAAGACCCATGAATATTGATATTATCCTGCTTATAAGTCCTGAATAAATTTTTCGCATTGAGTTACTTACAAATATTGACCCAAGAAGAGTACCAAGAGAGATCAATTATATATTTATTGAGAATTAGGATCATGAAACCAAATCTGGCTTTATGTATAGACATTTGATTCTGTGGGATGTTGTTGCATTATACAGCCAATAACTGGAGCTGTTCCTGCTCATGTTTGAACACAGTAATAATAATAACATAATTTTTTAAAGTTCTTGATGTGTTTTTGCTTGGCAAAATTATTTGGCAGTTTAATACATAAGTTCCTAATTTTGGAATGGTATGAGTACTGATTTAGCATTTCTTTGAAAAACTTTGAAGTAATTTAATATTTTGCTCAAGAATAATTTGGGAAACTGAAAAGTTTCTTGAAATTTAGGATTTTCCTTGTAAACTAATGATATAATTAGTTAATTATCATGCTTATAAGTAGTAGAAACTTATGTTGATTAGAATGGAACTCCGTTTATTCGTGATAAACTTTGGTAACTTGTTGATGTTTAATAATGATTTTAATCTTTAATAATATAATTTGGTGGCAAGCTTCTCAATGGTATGGGCCACAAGAGAGTGTCAAAAAATTGGTTTTTTAAATGTTTAGGGCATTGTGAGGCCTTAAAATAGTATGATTTATACCAATACATTGTGAAGTTTTTAAAAATATGTTATAAAATACTAATATTTAGCAATTTTAGTCTTAGTAATTATCACCTGCAAATGTTTGAATTTTTTTTTATAAATTATTGTCTCCTTGGAAAAAAAAAGAAATATATTAAAATATGGGGAAAATTTTAGAAATTGTTTGAAACATGCTAAATTATTTTCGTGAAAATTTTTACATATAGGAGCATACAAAATTTTTGTTAGCTAGTTTATTTTAGTAATTACAATTATTTAACATGCATCATTTATCAACATTTAATTTTAATATTACATGATTATAATACAAGTGAAGCATGTGAAAATTTTATTTTTTTAACTAAGAAATTCATTGCAATTTAAAAAATGCATTTTACATATTCTATTGAAAGACTATCGGTGACATTACTTCATTATGTACTCATGAAGAATATTTTTTCTAAGATATATTCCAAAAGAGTATTTTTTTTTGTCAGTTTCAATCTTTATTTGCATTAATATGGATACATAAAATTGAAACATTGTTATTGTGTACTAATTTTTTAAACAACTGTTCTATAAAAATTCCAAAGACATAGTAAGATCTTTTGAAATATATGATGATTCTGTAATGAAATAACACATTAGCCAGCTTTGATTGTCTGTCTTTACTTAGTAATTATCCTTTACAAAGGTTTGAAATTTCTTTTAGAAATTTCTCTTTAAACTGTCTTCAAAATTTAAAAAAGAAAATACTCTTACACTATTAAGTTAAAGAAAGGAATCATGTTAATACATAATTTTTAGAAATAATGATTAACTTTATTGAATTATTCTTTATTATAAATTATTTCTTATGAGTTATTGAATTGCAAATAAATTATCCAATAGATGTAAACCAAACGAATATTTCCATACAATTTTAAAAAATAAAACAATAATTAACATTATAAAGATATCAAAACAAAAAATGGATTTTCAAGAACAGCAAAAAGGAAACTTAATATAAATTTTAGAAAATAACAAGTGAAATTCACAGGCTATTTTTTCATAATTACAAGAAGTTTCTATATAAAAGAATACAATTAATGTCACAAATTTATTAATAAATACCTTTCCAAACTAATGTATGTATCCATCTGCTCTAAAACATGACACATTTTAGAATGTAAAAAATTTATTGTTATGTCGATCCTACTCATTAGCAGTATCTCTACCTATATTCACACACTACAGCCGAAGTATTAACTAATCATTCTGGCTCACTAGTCAAAACAATTCTTTGTTTTGGCGAGCCACTCCCTATTAACAGCTGCACGCATTTTTCTGGGAAAAATTCTCTTACAACATAATTTGTGACGGTAATAGATTTCTCCTAGTTCCAGAAGCAATTTGTTCAATAGAACGCTGCAGAATTATTCAAATCATAATGTGGCGGGCACTTATAAAAAATAATTACTAAGCCTATAAGTATACAAAAATTCGAAGCCAAAGGATGGAAGTATAAACTAAACTTAAATCTAATACTATAAACTAAAACTACATATATTTAGTCCCTTTTCTTAAACTAAAATAGTAGAAATTTTTAAAAAAATATTTAAAGTACTAAAAAGAATTTAAAGAATATAAAATAATATTGTTTTCAAATTTGAAAGTTAGCGCGCAATCACAAGTGTCATACCATTAGCAGTTATTTGTTTACATGATAGCACGTTGTTAATCACGTGATGATGGCCACGATCGCAGCGCCCTCTAGTGATGAATCGACCCCATTTCTGTTTGAAAATGAGTTTAATTTATAATCTGATTTAGCTTTCAAGTATGCAATATATATATATTGTTTCTAGTTAATTTTGGAAGTCTGCTCTTTTATTTTTACATAGAGAAAGTTAATACTTAGTCATAAAATACTAAGCTTTTAAAAAAATTTCGTTTATATTAAACAAAAATATCAGAAAAACTCGATTCATTGTCAGAGTGAAAATCATGGCTTCCGGTCAATCTATCATTCGATTCTTGTATTCTTATGAATATATAAACATATTGAATTGTGTGTGTTGATAAAACAAGTATTTACGAATACGTAACGATTAAACTGTAATTTGACGACCCACAGAATGAGCGAAACAAATAATCGGTTAAATAAAAATTTAATCAATGAATCTTCATTAGCTCAATGTATCTAAAATTAAAATCAAACATTGTATTATGTAATACAGAAAATTTAATCTGAAAACAAACATTTCACACACAAATCACTTTAGTAAACGCTTTTTATTTCTGTATCAAATTACTTACCCTTTCGACTTACAGTATATACATTTTTGAAAGATCGCCTCTTAAATCATTCTTGGTTTTATTTGAAATACTTATTCATAACCTTTTGGAATTTCTGGGCCATGAGTGATCGTTTATTTAAATTAATCTAATATCTTTTCGTTAAAAACCCGGAGCTTCAAAAAACATTCATAAACAAGAATGTGAGTGCTTTCTGCTCGTAATCGTATTACTTACCATACAATTACATAATTCAACTTTTTATTTAAAAAATATTGAACAAATAAATTTGTAGCATGTATTTAAACTTGCAATTTCGAAAGATTGTTATATATAGTTTTTTATCTATCCAATATGCTTTCGACAAGAAGCCAGCTTATACCATGCGAATACGTCTACATCAACAGAGAAAATGAAATGATTGGCATCGTATTCAAAGCAAGCGCCGATATTGGCGAGAAAATTGCTTTGCTCTGTAACCCTGCAGAATGTCATCCCCTTCCTTCCTTCCCCTTTACTCATGTCATCCCCCTCCTTCCTTCCCCTTTACTCACGTAAAAAGTTCTCTCTATTTAACGACTTCCCTGTTATCTCCTCAATACTGTCACTTTATATTTTTTTTTGTATTGTGGTTTTGTTGAGCATGTAAGTTCGAATTTAAACCTAAACATCAATTAGAAATCTTTCCGTATGTATAAAAAACTTTTTTTGAGTCCTATAAGCAGTAAATTGATGACTTTAAAAATGTTTTTATTTTGTGATATGCATGTCAACGAAGTGCTAGCTCTTTTTGTATAGTTCGTAATAAACTATCTTATATTAGTGCTAATTAAAGTGAACTGTTGATTAATTTATTGCAGTATCGATTGTAATGATATCACAAAAATAAAAGAATAATTATTTAGAATTTATACAGATGTTTTATAGGCTTGAATGTAACAAACGACTTAGAAATAAATTAGTCATTTATTATTTGTATATTAGCTTTAAGAACGAATTAATTAAAAGTATAAACGTTTTTTGGAAAAATATTTATTAAATACGTTATATCAAAATTTTAAGTAATCTGAATGTTTTTCATTTTAAGTCCGAAGTCTGAAAATATTAAGAACTTTCTACAAAATGAACGAAATATTTTCAATTCACATCTGATTTATTTATCATATGTAGTGCTTTCTGTTGCATTATTTATTCCATCACTTATAAATGTTTGCCTTACCATTAAAAGCAAATGAATTTTGAGTAAAATCGATGTATAATTGAAAACTGCAAATTTTTTACTATTTTCATATTTTCTTGATCAAGAGCAAAAAATTTTACTATGTTGCTTCTACTACAAAAACTGCATTTTCTTAGTAAAATTAATGAAATAATATAATCACATAGATTTTGAAGAAAAAGTATTTCATTATGAAACTAGTTATATAAAATAAATTTTCAATTGATGAAAGTAAGGAGCTGCTTTAGCTTATGCACTGCTTTAAAATACTGCCAAATTTTTTGGCAATAATGATAAATATCCCCAAATGGTTGAATTATATTAATTTTCTAAGGGATTATCATCTTCTACTATAAATACCATTATTTTCTATATTCTGCATGTATTTTATTCTAAATTAATTTCTTTCTTCCATTTTTATTTTCTTCTCTGATATGTGTTAGAGAACCAAGCAAGAAAAACAAATTTCATTTGTATTAATATTTAACAAGAATGTAAATAATTTTTATAATGTTATCATTTGCTATATTGTTTTGCAATCACTTACTCTAATACTACCTTTTTTAAAAGAAGGCTTAATCCAATGGTAAAGATTTTTAAATTTGATGAATAGATTTTTTTTTTTTTTTTGCAAAAAAATAGAGGACAAGACAAAATAAGACATGCTTTCTCACAGAAGCTTTTGTTTTAAACTAATAAGTCGAATGATAAGAGCATTTTTCACTTGTATAAGATGGAGGAATTCAAGTATATTCACAAGTAATTTATAAAAATGAAAATAAATTTATTAAAGAGCTCTCAATCTGTGTAAATTATAAAGGCAGGCCACATCGCAGACATGTTTTGTTTTTGTTCGCAGTTAGACCTCGGATATTTTTGAAAGCTTTGTTGTTTGTATGAACATAGTATAAAATTTTGTTGTTTTCTCATACAGTTTTCAAGAAATAAAGAGTAAATATATGAAGAAATAAATTTCCTCACTTATAAAAGTAGTATTAAACTAGAATGTGTGTAATATATTTGATTAAATATTTAAAATACAAAGGAAGGAAATTGAATTTAGTCTTCTTTAAATACAATAAAAGATTGATTCACCTTTAAATACAATAAAGGTGAATCAATCTTTTCTGGAAGAAAATGTTTATGAGAGTGAGTATTATTCAATTCACACAAGTAATTTTTTTACTTGTTTTTCATTTCAACCTCAAATAATATTCATTCAAATATTAGAAACTAATCCAGTGGTATACAGAGACCTCTGTTATGGAAGGTAACATTCTGAAAATCACATTGATGAAAGCGTCAAGGGGTAATCTATGGTAAAAATTAAAAAATTTGTTGGTCTGTTGGGGGTTGAACCCCACTCCCCTTGTGTATACCACTGAACTTATCAAAGTATCTTTGAGTCATATTTACTTTAAAAATATTTTAACTTTTTCCAGCAAATGATGCAAGTGGTTAAATATTTCTGAATGCATACACATATATTTATCCATGCAAACTAATGCTTTCTCTTTATCTCATTATTACAAATATTCTAAAAGTTTACTGCATGTATGTCACAATTATAAGAAAATACTTTTTTAATTCGATTAATTTTCTTAATTTCATCATGATTATGAATATATGTGTGTGTTAAATACCTGAAAGAGAAACTGTTCAGGAATGCTAATTCAACTGTATTCTTTGGATCATTTTTCACAAAATTTGGATCTTTATAATATATTTTTACATGTAGAATAATTAAAAACATTTCAGTTCTTATATTTATTATTGCAACGTAACCTGTTTGACTACCTTGGCAGCATTGGTGTACTAGGAAACATTTTGGCAATATTGAATAAAATTACACAAATTCTATAAAAAGGAATACACTGGTGAAAATACAGATTATAGATAAATAATCAGCATAAGAAAAAAAGAACAAGTAATTTTTAGCTTCATAATTTCTATGTTTAACTGTACAGCTCCTGCCCTTATTTTGCAATATATAAATTACGTTTAGGTGTAAAATGTGAAGAGATTTATTTTAAAATAGTTTCAAAACTATCTTTTTTGTCCTTATCTTGATCTTGTCACCACAGGAATTCAGCTGAGCAATACTCCAGATGATGTCTGATTGTACCCTTTTGCTTCTTATTTCACAGAGCCTTGCACTCTTTTTATATTTTGGGTATAAATACCCATTTTGGGGTCTACAAAATTATACTTGTGAAGTGATGAAATCCAACAATTGCCATTTCATCCATCTGATACACCATCCAACTATCCACAAAAACCTTACTTCCTTCTTTGATAAATGTTATTAACAATTTCCTGGAGAAGAGTACTTGCTTTTTTCTGTTTGGAATTATAGTTAAAAAAAGAAACTTTCTTTTGTCTCTTGACAGATGCTGCCAAAAATCCATTGTTCTAGCAATATTCATCGCAAAACATTTTTTCTTCTTGTTAAGAAACTTTCATCTACTTCTACTATGTGGTCTGGTTCACCTATTTTCTTTTTTTCCTTTCATTTCCAAGTCAAGAATCCAAATCTCTTGCACATAATTGTTCTAGTCCATGACTGTTTTATCTACTAAATTTAGCTGTTCCTCATAAAATTTGAATCAACAATTCTTTGCAACAGCAATTAATAAATCTTACTGATGTTACGAACAGGATATGACTTCATTCAAACCAATTATCAGATCATGTTCCTTTGTGTTGATTACATTTTGCAAGGCTACATTTCCAAAAAATTTGTTTCCTATAATAAAGCTTCATTGGATGACAGTTGAAGCATTTAATTAACTCTGGTAAAATGTTGTTTTTTGTAAAAATGGCATCTTTTTCTGAATCTGGTAAATTCCAGAGAAATATTTTTATATTGGAGCTTGCATATCAATAGAATATTACATTTAAAATGATAAAAAGCTGAAAAATAGGAATCAAAGAACATCATCGCATGTGCACCGAAGGATGCAGATGTTTAACTGCATGTACAACCAAAAACATTGTTAATTTTATATTATATTATTATTGTTGTTTTATATTATTATTGTTATATTATTTTTACTTTTATTAGTTAAGAATTCAGTGAATTTTTACTCTGTAGAGAGACGTATCTCCAAATGATTCAAGACCAATTTCCTAATTTTACAATATACCTATATATTTTTGTTTATCATGCATGATTCTTAAAAATATTGAAATGTTTTGTTTTGATTAGCGTTAGAATTTTTTTAAAAAGCAAATTGAATGTTAGTTTATTTTTCTGTGTTTTGTTCTACACTTGATTCCATTCCATTTTGGTATAGTTATCTATTTTTCGTAATTCCTTTAGTTATTAAGTTGTAAAAGAATTTTAATTGAAGCAAGGTTTCAACTTTTTAGGTTATGCTCATCTGATCAACTTTAAATTCCTTAATGGAGTATGAATTCTAGCATGTCAAGCATTCTTCGGGCAACTAATAGCAAGCAGAGTTCTGGTTCCAACAACTTTGGTTTTGAAATGGTTTGTAATGAAAATAGCCAGCAAAAAATAGGTACTTAATTTAAAACACATTTTATTTATTTGCTTAAAGAATATAATTTATCTATAAGTTAGTGAATAGATATAGTTCAAAATATATCAGCATTTTTTAAATCATTCTAACTTTGACATAAAATCTAAATTTTTCATTTTTATTTGATCCTGAAATTCTATTATACCATTGATTGGGGAGTGAAATATTTTTTAGTAGAGCAATTTTTTTTGTGTGTGTATGTAAACATAAAGTAAATAACTTTTGCAAAATGGATTTCAATCAAATTGTACTGTGGTAGAAATAATCAGAACTGTGTTAATTGAAAACAGATATTGTTTGAAAACTTAATGTCAAAAATACTAGTTATCATTTTTGCTGCTGTGAAAAGTTATTGAAAAGATGCTTTTAGCATTTCACACTAAAATTTATAAAAATATATAATTTTAAAAAAGTGATATATAAAGATTTTTTTCTTATTCTCAAGAGAATATAAATGCATTTTCATGTTATTGATATTTGTTGTTGTGCTATTTCTGTTCTTTTTCTAAATGTTTTTTTGCATTAATTTCACTTGCATTTCCCCCCATAGCTTATGATGTTCAACTTACTGCAAATAAGTTAATTTTAAAATATATTGCTAAATAGCACAAGACTAATTAAAAAATGCATAAATTTTCTGTAATTGAAAAATAATTTGTTACAATTAATTAACTTCAGTCACTATTATCGTAGTAATTTACATTAATATATGAAAAGTATTTGTTTCATTTTATGATATTTTGTTGATTTCATTTTCAAATCCTTAAATCCAAACATAGCATCTGATTAAAATACTGATCTCCTCTTGTAAAACATATTTTAGATCCATAATTATAACAAAGAATGATCTGCAATTTAGTCACTCAAAATAGAAATTATCATTATAAAATGTTTTAGAATATATTGTTTAGCTTTGCATTTATTACTTTTTGCTTACTACTTTACTTTGTATGTAACATAAAAAATTTTATGCTATAGAAGAAATGTTGCATTTTGAAATTGATTCTTTTACTAATACTTTTTTATGTAATATATTCCAAATATTCATAGTTTTTTTTTTATCAAAATTTGTGTGAGTGAAAGTAGCAATACTAAAAAATTGTAAAGTTCTCTAAATATATAACTGCTTATACCTGAGTGTTAAAAATGATGTACTCCTGTAATGAAAATAAAAAGGAATTTGTGTTGTATATATGAAATGCTAAAAATAAGCTACTGTAAAGAAAATTGTAATGCACTTTTTTGTACAAGCTTTTTCATTTACTTGTATAATGTCAGTATTATTAATATTTCCTAAACTAACAGCATAAAGATGCAGTTATCTTGTGAAAAAAAAATATAGCTTTTATAATGCTTTTCTTTTTCATTCTTTAAATTTTTGGAAAAGTATTTATTATCTTTTATTTATGACTTAAATTTACTTCAAAATATCTTATGTTACTTTTGCATGTTTATTTTTATTTATTTCTTTTTTTAGGATTGAAAGTAAGTGAATTTTTGCATTGATACAGAAAATTCTTGTAGACCACTGAGATTTGACTAAGTATCATTTGTATGAACACTTGGCTGTGCTGAAGGGATAAAATTTTAATTCTTATTTTTTCTATTTTATTTATTTTATATTTTTAAATTCCGTTTTTGCTATGTTTATTTTTAATTGAATTATTTGGTTACAAATATTTATTAGAAATAAAGAAATACTTTTCATCAAATGCTATTGAATTTTATTTTTCACTGCCTTTATTACTTATTTTATTATTGTTTTTTATTTTGCTTAATTTAAAGTTAATGCAATATTTAAATGCATTCTGCAAGAAAACATTTATGAATCCTAAGTAGGTATTACATAAATTTTTTTTTCTCTAATGGGGCTGTTGATTGGTATTTCTACCTTTGCAGACCTAGTACACTCCCCAGGAGCTGGTATCACTTTTATTTCGGCACCATATAGGCAATACCAATTGCCACAAGTAATTTTGATGGCCATGTTACTCCCCAGAGGGAGGCACCTGAGCTCTGACGATGCGAACCTGCACTAGAATATTTAATTTTGCCAAGAGCACCCAAACAGACACTCTAGGGATATTTTACATGGCATATAATCATACGACATGGCCGCTATCAATTTTCTGCATCAGGAAAATTCACCAACTTAGGCCGGGGTTGAACCCCCAACCTTGGGTATAGATGGCCAGCGACAAACCAACCATGCCATCCAGCTGGCATTACGTAAAAATAGGGTTATGTCTAACTGGAAAAAGAATTTGCGCAATGATCTTATGTTTTTCAACATTTGACATAAAGAGGCTAAAATTTGGTACTCGTAGTATTTTTTATTTGATTTCCTTTTTTGGGAGGAATGGAGGAGGGGGAACTATTTTCACTGTAATAGGATATTGTGACTTCCCATGCTTTTAAAGACAAATTATACTTAATGCTGCAGCAAAATGAGTATTGCTTTCTAATGCTAATAAAAATATTGAAAATAGATTACTTTTTTTAATGAAACTTTCAACAACTGATGTTAAACAAAAGGATTGCTAATATAGAAAACATTTTTACAGGATCCAAAAGTAGAAATGAAACAGTATATGTATTATGGAGGGGGAAAAACTTATTTTCTGTTTTTTTTAGGCTTTAGTATGTTTTATCAAATATTTCGATAACACGAAATTAAAGATTATTAAATGTGTTCTTGATCAAAAGATTAATGGTTTTGTGAATATGTAATATTAAAATACTTTGTATACTAAAGATAAAAATATCATATAATTTCTTGTTATTCTGAAAATATATGAAAAAATTCTATAATACCCAGTTTAAGACATTGAATTACATTCTTTTTCATATCATGTCTAATTGGAATACTGCATACAACCATTGTTTGTGACTTTGAAAAAGTTTAATTTATTGCCAGAAAGTTACATCTTTGCCCAAAATTTCAATTTTCTAGCTACTCTAGTTCATTAAACAATCAACTTTCTATAATTATGACTGGAAATTCAGTTCAGAGGTGTCAAAAGATTTGATATTCGTATAGACATATAATTTATATTTTGTTTTAATTTGGTGCTTTGTGGGAAAATTAATTTGTAATTATTACATCTTTTCAAAATATCTAAGTATTATGTATATTTGCTGCTACCCAGCACAATCACAAAAATAAACTAATTTTTTGAATCTGGTTTAAAAACATTTTTCAAATCAACATTTCATCACACTGTCTCTTTATCTAGAATATTTAATTCAATTTGTCAAAAAGAAAAAATCAGTTTTACTAAAAATTAAGAATTACACTTTTGGAAATGCACATAAAAATGTTGTAACTGGCATTATTTCTGAATGAGAAAAGTTACCTTTGATTGCCTTTTTTGGGTTGTTTTTTTATCAATGTGAATGGGGGGGGGGAATTTAATGTTAAATATTTCAAACTATTAGTTAAATTTTCCAAGAAGCTATCCTAGCAACTGCTGAACAGGTTCTGGGAAAAATAGAAAAGAACAAAAAAAAAAGACTGGTTTGATGATGAGTGCAAGGCAGCAACGGATCTTAAAAATAAAGCTTACCGAGATATGCACCAAAAGAGATTCACCAGAAGTTCAGAAGAAGACTATAAAACTGCCAGGAGAAATGAAAAGAGGATTCACAAAGCGAAAAAGCGACTATTCTATGAAGAGCTTCTTAAGGATGCTGAGCATCTAAAAAGTAGCAATGAAAGCAGAGCTTTCTATAAGATAATCAACAATAGTCGAAAAGACTTCAAATCCAGAGTCACAATCTGCCGAAATAGTGATGGTGAAATCCTTAGCAACCCAACTGAAATATCTCAGAGATGGGTGGAATATTTCTCTGACCTATTAAACGCTGCACACACTAACAATGCAGTTTTTGTCCCCCATCAAAACTATCAAGATATTCAGGTACCTCCACCAGATTGCCATGAAGTTGAACTGGCTCTCAAGACGTCTGGACCTGATAGAATCCCGGCTGAGCTTTACAAACATGGAGGAAGACTGCTAACAGAACAAGTTCATAAAATTATTATCTCTATCTGGAATGACGAAGTTCTGCCCCCAGATTGGACCCTTGGAATCATCTGTCCAATCTACAAAAAGGGAGATCCCACAAACTGTGGTAACTACCGAGGTATTATCCTTCTGAACTGCATCTATAAAATCTTCTCGATAATCCTCTTTAACCGAATTTCTCCCTGGTAGAAAGTATAGTGGGAGGATATCAGTGCGGTTTCAGAAAGGGAAAGTCCACCTGCGAACAAATCTTTAATCTGCGACAAATAATGGAAAAAGCAAGAGAGTTCAATATCGATCTTCACTACTTATTTATTGATTTTAAATCCACATATGACAGTGTTGATCGGGATTTCTTGCTTAAAGCTCTTCAAGATCTAGGGATGCCAAATAAATACTTACAGCTTATAAAATCAACTTTGACTCGCACCCTTTCCTGCATAAAGCTGTCAGGCAATATCACGGATTACTTTGAAATTGAACATGGAGTAAGACAGGGCGACGCACTCGCCTGTCTTTTGTTTAACTTAGCTCTTGAGTGGGTCATTCGTGACTCTGGTATCAACACGAGGGCCACTATCTTTACCAAATCTGTACAAATTCTAGCCTATGCTGACGATATAGTCATAATCGCAAGAACAAAAGTGCCTTAATGGAAGCATTCAGCGCTCTCAAAGCATCTGCTGAAAAAATGCATCTTAATATTAATGCAGATAAAACTAAATACATGCCTGTGACAAAAGCAGTGAGCCCTGTGGCCCTTCAAGTTGGAAATCTTAAAGTCGAACTGGTTGACAGTTTTACATATCTGGGTTCCAATGTTAACTCTTGTAATGACATAGGCTTTGAACTAAAAAGAAGAATTCTTGCTGCCTTTATGGCCTTGGAACTTTTTTAAAATCGAAATTGATAAAAAGATCTACAAAAATTATTTTGTATAAAACTATTATAAGACCTGTTCTCACCTATGGATGTGAAACCTGGACTCTAACAAAGACCCAGACAAATCAACTTGTTATTTTTGAAAAAAAAGTCCTGAGGAAGATCTTTGGGGCTGTGAATGATAATGGAATTTGGAGACACAGGTACAACTTTGAACTCAACAGACTCTTTAAGGAAGCTGATATCGTCAACTACATCAAAATATGCCGCTTGAGTTTTGCAGGACATGTCTGTCGAATGGATCCCTCATCTATGACATCAAGAATCTTTAATTATAAACCCATCTCGAGCAGACCCAGAGGGAGACCCAAGCTGAGATGGACTGATTGTGTGGAAGAAGATTTTAAAGTGCTGAAAGTGACCAATTGGAGAACTGTCGCCTCCCAGAGGACAAGATGGAGGGATGTTCTGAGGAAAGCCTTGGCCCACCCCGGGCTGTCGTGCTAAAGAAGAAGAAGTAGTTAAATTTTCCTGGTCATTGCATACTTATTTTGTGTACTATATTAAAAAATAAGTTGTACTTTTAAATCGCATTCAAATTTTGTCAATATAACAAATTTTAACTATTTAAAATCATTTGATTCCAGGGCAAATAATTTTAAGTTTAAATATGAATAATGTGTTTATAGTTTATCCACTGTTTCTGATTTTATTCGCTAGAATTACTATGTCTAATAGAAATTCTTGTGGAACTTATTGTCTTGCACCATTATTCTTCTCTGAAATTAAATGAAAATTGAAACATGGTATATATTAATTTTCATACATAGGATTTATTTATTTCTAATTCACCAATAATTTTATGCAGAATAATTTCATTTGCAATGAAAACATTTTATTTAAATCAATTCATGAGAATTTGAAAATTATAAGTAAAACTGTGTGCACCACATTATGATTCTGATTTCATTAGTGTAGGTTCATTTAAGAAGTCTTTACATGTGTTTCTGTTTTCACCAACACAATTTAATATTGCTTAGCAATATTAAATTTTGCTTCACATGTTGCTTTTTCTCATGATATAAACAAGTGGAATTTGATTTATATTTTAAACGTTGTTCAAGTCTAAGTTAAACAATTCTTAGCAGAAAGGAAAGAAAAAAAATGTGACCAAGAAAAGTTCAGAACTTAAATAAACTGAATAATTTTAGATTTGTCACTTCATTCATTGATCAGAATTTTTAAAAAAATTTTTTTTCACCTGATGGTATACCAGTATAATTGAGAACCATAAGAAAATTAAATTCTAGTAGGCATTATTTTTAGATGTTGAAACCTTTTCTCACTCCAATTATAGAATCTGAAACAAAACCTTTACTGTCTTATACCTAGTGTTTATTTCAAAATTAAGGAAATTCTGTTTTTGAAATGATTTCTTGCAAGAGTTAAATTTGTCACAATCGATCAAGTAATGAAAAATATAAAATGTTTCGGTTTTTGATACTGGTGACTTAAGTGATGAATGATGTCAAAATATACGCTCTGCTAAAAAAATAGGAAAGAAAAAAATATATACAATTTGTGTGTGTGTGAACAACAATAACAAAAAATTCTTAGCTCAGAATCGTGCAAATTTAGCCTTATATACATCTTAAATAATTAGTTTAAATATCAATAATAATATTTTTTTATTTGTTTGAAAATGGAATAAGTATTTTAGAGGACTTGAGGAAAAAATAAAATCTTGTTTTCAGATAAGATTTTTTAAAAAGTATTTGAATTTTCCGGTATTTGCCCCAAAGTCATTTTAGATTACCAATCGAATTTGAGTGATAATTTACTAACATTAAAAATATTTAAATAAAAATGTAATCTTAATTCGAACTTTTTCATATAATTTAAAATTATATTTCCGAAGTTCATCTCCCTTTGTGACCGCGGTAACCAAATGGTCAGAGTCGCACCCTCGTGACGGGCATTGTCGAACCTCAGGCTCACGTGTCCTGGTGACCTTGAAGATCCGCCGTGTAGGGGGCTGATGCTTTAAATTCGTCGAAGCTTGAAAGTTTGGCGAATAAGGTGTCACAGCTCATACGTCGCTCTCTTCACTTGTCTGTGGTTTAAAATGACTCCAACAGCCTTCGTGTTGCTTCAAAGTATGACGTAGATCAAATCCTCCATCTTCATTTTCACCCTTCCGCAATATTGCACTTTCGAAGTATTTCAAAAAAATTTCTTCCGTTTATATCCACTCGAATTTCTGGAGAATAAAATTGTGCTATAATCAAAGATTTTGCTCTCGTAATTTTAGAACAAGCTGTGAATTGAGATATATGAGGGAGAGCAGTGGCGGCGCAAGACCTGAAATTAATGTGGGTAAGCTACATTGTGCCAGGCCATCTGATGGTGTAAGAAGAAGATTTATAAAATACAAAACCAATTTTTATTCATAAAGAAAAGAAAAAAAAATTTTACTTATATTTCCTTGGCACATTAAACAATAATTTGAAAAATTAAAGAAACAGAAAATTTCTACTGTTAGTTTTGCAAAATTCTTAATGATTGGTTCGTAATTTATTTTATCTATATATATAAAGGAGAAAAGCGACTCACTCACTGACTGACTGACTGACTGACTGACTGACTGACTGACTAATCACGAAATCTCTGGAACTATTCAACCTACAGACTTGAAATTTGGTAGACATGTTCCTTTGATAGAGTAGACATCAGCTAAGAAAGGATTTTCCGAAATTCGAAACGTAAGGGGCGTTACGGGGGGTTAAGGGCTTTAATAATAATTGTTTCCATGTTTAAACTACTTGATGTACAATCTTGAAATTGGGTAAGCGGATTCCTTTCAGAGAGTAGAGATCCGCTACAAAATGAGTTTGCTGAAAATCGACCCCCAAGTGGCGTTGCAGGGGCTTAGGGGGCGTTATAGATAATTATTTCCATTTTTAAACTATTTGACGCACTGTCTTTAAATTTGATATATAGATTCCTTTCGTAGAATAATGATCAGTTACAAAACGGGTTTTGTGAAAACAGACTTCTAAGTGGCGTTGCGGGGGATTAAGGGGCGTAATAGATAAATATATCCGTTTTTAAACTACTTCACCTACCTGCTTGAAAATTGGTAGGTAAGTTTCTTTCCTGGAGTAAATATCCGCTACAAAATGGGTTTTGGGAAAATTGACCCCCAAGGGGTGTTGCGGGGGCGGGGGGTTTAAGGGGCGTTATAAATTCCTATTTTTAAGTTATTAGACGTACAGTCTTGAAACTTAGTAAGCAGATTCCTCTCATAGGGTAGAGATACGCTAAAAATGGGTTTCGTGAAAATTGCCCCAAGTGGCGTTGAGGGACTTAAGGGGCGTTATAGATAATTATTTCCATTTTTAAACTATTAGACGCACAGTCTTTATATTTGATAAAGAGATTTCTTTCATAGAGTAGAGATCAGCTATAAGAAGGTTTTGTGAAAACAGACCTCTAAGTGGCGTTGCAGGGGAATAAGTGGCGTAAGAGATAAATATTTTCGTTTTTAAACTATTTGACCTACCTGCTTGAAAATTGGTAGGAATGTTTCTTTCATGGAGTAAATATCCGCTACAAAACGGGTTTGGAGAAAATTGACCCCCAAGGGGTGTTGCGGGGGTTAAGGGCAGATATAAATAATTATTTCTTTTTTTAAACTATTAGACTCACAGTCTTGAAATTTGGTTAGCAGATTCCTCTCATAGGATAGAAATACACTGCAAAATGTGTTTTGTGAAAATTGACCCCTAGGTGGTGTTGCGGGGGTTCAAGGGCGTTATTGATAATTTTTTTGCATTTTTAATTAATTGGACGCACAGTCTTCAAATTTTGCTAAGCAGATTCCTTTCATAGAGTGCAATTCCCCTACAAAATGGGTTTTGTGAAAACAGACCCAGAAGTGGCGTTGCGGGGGCTCAAGTGGCGTTATAGACAATTATCCCATTTTTAAACTGTTAGACGTACAGTCTTGAAATTTGATAAGCAGATTCCTTTCGTAAAGTAGAGAACCGCTACAAAATGGGTTTCGCGAATATCAACTACAAGTTTAATTTCGGGAGATTAAGAGGCGTAATCGATAAATATTTCCATTTTTAAACTACTTGATCATCCTGCTTGAAAATTGGTAGGCATGTTCCTTTCATGAAATAGAGTTCCTCTAACAAAGAGTAAAATGAAAATTGACCCCAAAGATGTTTGCGAGGGGTCAAGAGGAGTTACAGAAAAAATTCCTGTTTTTAATTCTAGACCCATATACTTGAAATTTGTTAAGCATGTTTCTTTTGTTGAATAGGGATCCACTAAGAATAAATTTTAAGCAAATCAAGTTCTGTGGGGTTGCAGGAGGTTACTGGGACGTATTGACAAAAAAATTACTTTTTCCGAGCTACAAGGACTATAATAATGAAATTTGGTTTGCATTTTTCTTTTGTTGAATTGAAAACCGCTAAGAGCGGTTATTTTGGAAAACGGCTCTCAACGGGATTACGGGGATATTTATAGTAAAACTTTTGCTTTTTTCTGTTAGATTTAGACTTGAAATTTGGCTTGCATGTTCAATTTACGGAGTAGAGATCCACCGAAAATTGGTTTTGCGGGAATCCACTTGGTTTTTGAGTTACGAAGAGCAAACATCATTCTATGCTTCAATTTTAGAGATTTTTAGAAAATACAAATTAGATGAGTTCTGCCCTTTTTTTTTATCAACAGGTGACAGTTACAGGTATAAGTATATTTTTCAATTCAATCGAATTCTTAATGCTAGGACTTAGATATCAATAATTTATACATATATATAAGCAGTAAAAATTTATAAAACATCATGAAATACCCAGCGAAGCGGGCGGGTAACAGCTAGTTAAGTATATAAGCTTGGAATTAATATGCATTATTGTTTTATATAATTTATATAATTGTTGTCAATTAAAAATAACCTATTTTTAAATTTTTCAAAATTTTAATGTATTTTGGGAAACCCGGAAATGATTATTACGATTCGGGATTTCCGGGAATAGAAAAACAGAGAAATTGGAAACCTAATTATAGTCATATGATAACTACTAACAGTTATTTCCAGCCAATCAATTAATCTCTTCGCTGTTGCCAACATAAACTTTTTGCATATACTTTCTCTCAAAAGAATGCAGTTGTAAACAATAATAAAGCACACACAGGTAAAAAAACACTTGATATATAAGTAGACTCATAATAAAGTTTTTTTTTAATTTTTAAAAACTTTTTGAAGATTTTAATATTTGAATATCTTTATCCAACTGTCAAATCTATTTATTTAAATCTACAAGTAGAAAAACAAGCACGTGTCCAATGTCAGTTTTTAATTCAATGGAGAATACGCGATTACATTTATCATGCGATCATCATAAATTTAGCCCATAGTTTGGAATGATCAAATAGTGTCACAATTTTTAAATATCTTAATGTTAATGCAGAAACAATGCTCGTTGAACAGATTTTAGGGAAGAAAAAAGATCATTGCTCAGTTTTCCTTTATTTCATCTAATTGATTTTGTATTTATGTATTTTAGCATTGAGAACTGTTTGAATAATTTTACACGACTTAATAAATGCGAAACATGGAAATATAATATTTTTTAAATCGGAACGAATCAATAGTTTCTCTTTATTTCTTATGAAAAACCAACTCGTTTGGCATACCATCAAGGATCTGGAATGGGATTAGGAATGTATGCTTGTTACGGATCTATACGCGTCCTTCCAATAACCCTCCTGGGAAATCTTTGGGCTATGAATGAAAACAACCCTTTCTGAAGAAGAAACCGTGATATGCAGATTAGGCCTGTTATATATAATTTAGGTTTGCTTGTTAGTTAGATAGATAGATAGTGCAGAATAGATGATTAGATGAAGTTGCTTGGGGATTGAAATACCAGAGAAGCTGTCGGTAATAAAGAATATTTACCGATCAGGTTTTAATTATAATGATAGCGCGTTTCGAGCTTTAAATTGTTAAAGAGATTTAAGTGACGTTTGGTGACATAGCTACAGTGTAAATCTCATATTAAAGTAAGGGATTGATCTATAAAAGGTGGATCAATTGATTAGAAGTATTCTCCGAACTCGTGACACTCGTAGGAAAACCCCTGTTCTTTTCTGGAAAACATCTCATTCTATCTGATTAATTGAATTTTGTCTGTGATAATTAGTGTGCTGAATAAATAATTAAAAAGATCATGTCGAGTAGTCTTTCACTTCCTCCCACACCTTTAGCCAGGTCCGAGAGTAGGTTGAGAGAGTTACATACTGAAGGATATTAAGGCTGCCTTCGCGTCTAATCAAGAGATGTATTAAGATGTATTTTTTCTTTACAATTCTCGTAATTACTATTTTTTCATATTGTTTTTTTCTTTTCTTATCTTTCTTCCCTTCTTATTTTTATTTTTCTATTTTTTATGCTATGATGTTATGTATCATTCCACACAAATTCTTAAAATAGTTCTGTGTTTTTGAGAAACCCATAAATTCATGCATGTAACAATAATTTTGGATATGAGTTTATAATATGATTTGCCAAACCAATTGACATTTGTGTTTTAAAATGCATGTTTAAATTTTTTTTAAAAATTTCTGTAATTTTTTAGTCTATTGTGTATACATTATTAGAGTGGGTTTATTTTTAAAGTTTTGATTAATAATTAAGATTTATCCATTTTGATGACTATGAATTTTCCTTCTATAACACAATCAATTGCATGTAAGTTGCATACTTTCCTTTTGTATGCTTTACCAATGGTTTGTGAAGCATTAAAGAAGCGCATAAGAGTCTATATATCAAATTCGAACCAGCTCAAATGTGCTGTTTTGCAAAAAGTACCATCCCAAAAGTTTCCCCGGGGTAGGCTTGATGTAGATTAACGACTTTCTCAATCAGAAGTTACTCTTGCGGCTGTGTTATTTCTGAAAAATTAAATGTTTCAATTGTCTTCCTTCAAACTGTTAAAAGTGCTTAAAGATTCTTGTGTAACCTTTCCACATTCGCAATTATTTAAATTAATATGTGCTTAAAAAATGCGTGTCAAATTAAATGAGAGTATTACTAACCACGAAGTTAGGACCCATGGACAATCTCTGGCAATTTTCAATTTCTCTCATACAAAGATCTGTTGTCATGTGATCATCTGTTGCTTCGTCTCGTACTCCCCATCTCATATCCACCACCTTATAAAAAATTTCAAAAAAATAACATTTCATCAATTTTACAGTTCTAATAATACTAATTATCATGACTTAGACTAGTTGCATATAACTTTATTTCGTCTTTAAAAAGGCTTCTTGTATGGTTCTAAAAATCGAAAAACAAATACAAAAAAAATGTGTTAATACCACTTTAACAGATAAAAGTTTCTCAATATGAAGTCATATACTAAAAAGACATCTAGGGAAAACAATTAAAAAATTTAAAATATATTTCCTAAATTCTTATTAAGGAAACCAAAATTAAGTAATGTCAAAGTTAGTGATTGAATTTTTAAAGTCGCACTGTTTAGCTACTCGAGGCTTTTGCGACGGACCTCGTAATTTTGAATCATGGTCAAGTGACGACGACGACACCTGAGATGATATACCCTCTCCTAACTACCACATCACACCAATGGAGGACGTATGAGTCTCGACAGATTTAATGTGCAGCGCTCCCCTATACGGCAGTTCTTCAGTTGTACTAGGCTCGAACTCAAGGCACGCAAGCCTTGTGTCCATTATCTTGCCACTAGGCTACCTCGGAGACATGTCAGAGTTAAACTAGAATACTTTGGCATACTAAAGTACATTATTTCTCATAAAAGCATTTTTATTCTAATAATTAGTTTGAATTAGCTGTTAAAAAAGTATATTATCTATATGTTTTTAAAGAAAGGGAAAGAATATCTCGCAGAGATTAAATTATTTCTCTAGTATTAATAATTCATTTCAAAAATTATAGTTTGCACGTTAAATTCATTTTGTAATATATATAATATGTTAAAAATTCATTCTTTTATAAATAAAAATAAATTGAAATTTTAACACACTTTGTTTTAGAATCCCCATTATCATTTGATTTTCACAAGTAGCAGTTTTAATACACATGAAAAACTCTCATCTCTGGTAAGAAACTGTAATAACTCGCGAAGTTATTAATGTTTTTAAAGAAAATGAGTATGAAAAAACACATAACAAACTCTTTTCGTACTATATCCATAAAACTTAACAGAAATGAAAGATTTTAACGTTTTGATGTTTTATCCCCTTAAATTTAAATTTATTATTATTTTTTAAAAGGAATTACTTTTTTAAATCAATTATTGTTTTTTGTAAATAATTTTTTTAGTTATTATTGCAAGGTTATTCTTAAATGATCAATCAGTTATTGTTATTAGGGAAGTGTGATAATTACCAGATAAATTTTGTGACTTAGATAACAGAGTTCACACATCAATAAATCATTTAAAAACAGAATATATTCGTAGAACTCATCAATACTCATTTTTAACATCCTAACACTTCTTTACTGTTGATGGAAATGTATCCCCTGTGAAATAAGTCCCCTGATTTATTTCACAGAAAAGAAAAGAAATCATGCAAAGCAGGTTAAGTATCTTACAGTTAATTTCAAAATTATTGAAAGTACTTAGTTTGGATTTCTTAGAAGTATTACAATATATAGAGGGAAGTACAGGTTTAGATTTACTGTTTTAATTTCAATTAAATTAATATGTTTCTTAATATTTAATCAATTATGAAAGAAATGTCTCAACAGCTTATCGAAAGATCCCAAAATCGAAGTTGAATAAAAAATTTCCTGACGCACAACTTCTTAAATTTAATTAGAAGGGAGAGAGAGAGAGAAGAGCGAAAATATAAGTCAAAGTGGTATCTTGGTTACAATGCAACCAAGATTAGGTGGCTTATAGCTTATATATAGCTTAGGTGGGTCTCAGATTCTTTAGATAAAAGTATTACTTCGTTGGACAGATGGACCCGTAAAATGAGAAACCTGCTAATTTGAGTTGCGTTTGTGGCAACAATTATGTTTCTAGAAATTCGGAGATTAGTTAAAATATTTATTAATTTCACAAATAAAAATTTGTGAAATAAAATCCTTATCAATCATGGATAAAATTGAACTTATTTTTATGAAATCAAAATTAGCAATTTACAGTGAACCTGTTTGTAAGTTACACACCATACGCTGAATTATGCAAATAGTTAATGCATTATTTATGTACTTTGAAATAATTTTCTAAATATATTTCATAGCAGTTCGCTAAAATGATCGTCATGGCAAAATACATTTAATTTGTAAATTATATTAGCAAGATTAATTTTTTTTAAAAATAATACATTTTACTTATTAATTAACATTTAAGTTGCAAATAATTTGAAATTTTCGTAATTGCAATACGATATTTGAAGTATTTGTTATAATTTTATATCTGAAATATGCTACATTAGTCGGCAAAAGATAAATATATTGTTTATTAAAGTCTCATTTAGAGTCCATTCGATGACTATTGTTGACTATCATCTTAATTTTGAGCCACAGTCAAGCGAAGAGGACAGCACCTAAGCTGACACCCCACTCCGTTAGAAGATGACAAAATGCTGGATTGGTTTTAAAAAATGGCACCAAATTTTATTGGGAGTAGAAAATTTTTCTAGAGCTTTGAGAAGTTGATTTACCCTTACTTGAAATCAATATGAAATTAACAATGTAGAGTCAAAAAGAAAAAAAGCAAATTTATACATAAAATGAAAATTATCTTTACATTTTTCCTAAGATATTATTTGCCTTATTGATGCCCTATTGAATAACACTGAATACTACATTGTTTTGTTTAGATTAGTTGGCAAAATGCTTACATGCAACGATTCTGCGATACTGCATTTTACTTATTTATGGAAATCATATTCCTAATATATTTACCTGAAATTCTAGTCCATGCTTTTCTCTACAAAAATCTTTAATTCTGGGATATACTTCCTCCATTAAAGCATTTCTTTCCATAGACATGTCTAGTAAAAAATTTTAAAAATATGTAACTACATTAATTCTATTTAATAAACTGATGCTAATATTACGTAGATGTTACCGTTATGGTTATTTATCCTAACTTTTTGTCTACTGAACTTATTGAGGATTTGTATTGCTTTACAATTATATGTCTTCAAATAATCGACATGGTTAGAAAACATATGTGATAATGATATTGGTATTTAAAATGTGAGTACCTTATGTAGTAATTGGGTTTTAAAATATACTCTCATTGCCATAAAAATATTCGCACCAAGAAATAATTGTGGGATCGTAACGAAACTTGGCAAGAAGGTACTCATCGGGTAGATATGCAAATGATTTGAAATGCCGCGTGATTGCACATTGCGTAATGCCACTAGAGGGCGATGAACTTAGTTCTCTCAGGAGTATAAAACAGGTAAGCAGAGCTTGTTTGAGTGTACTTAATCTTTTGCTAAGGAAGCTCTGAACTAGACATACCGTTACGCTGCCATCGAAGACAATATTTGCGGCTGCCAGAGTTCGAGAGGGGAAGAATCATCGGGATTATGGAAGCTGTGTGGTCAGCTCGGCGAGTAGCTCGTCAAGTAAGCCATTCTGATTTGACTGTGAGGAGGTATTGGGACAGTAGAAAAAATGTCATTTACACGACAACCAGGCTCAGGACGCCCTAGAATGACCAGTCGTCTAGAAGACGTCACACCACACCACACGTACGCGTAGAGCCAAGTGCCTCATTGCCGCTGTCCAGACACAGGCAGTACCTTCACTACGAGCCTCTGTGTCTTCCCGAACATTGTAAAGCGCTGATTGAAGGACATCTGTATCGCCCCGCCCATTACGTCTGCTGCCAATAACACCCACCACTCTTGCTTTAGTTTGGACTGGTGTCACTCATGACGGATTGGACTGCAACGAAATGGAACCAGGTCGTCTTCAGCGACGAATCTAGATTTAATGTGAGCAGTGATGACAATCGTGTTAGTGTCTGGAGGCCCGTGGTGAATACCTCATCCTGTCATCGCTTTACAGCGAAACATCACTCCCACTGCTAGTGCGATGGTATGAGTTGACATTGCTTGCATACTCGATCACCACTAATACTGATCCATGGTACACCGACAGCCCAGCATATGTCCATGACATCCTTCAGCCAGATATGTTTCACTCATGGCAGGGCTTCACAAGCCATTTTTCCCACAAAAAATTCTAAACCACATACAACAAGGATGCACAAGACTACCTCTGCCCCATTACCATACTTCCCTTGCCTGCTCTATCCCAGATTTGTCACCAATCAAGCATATCTGAGATCATTTGGGGACGGCAAATTGGGCAGTCTACGAGTTTTGCGAACTACATGTAGTTTACAGCAACTGTGGAACGAGATGTCTCAGGACATCATAAGGACGTATGTTTCAATGCCCTCTCGTATCACATCGTGCATTCGCGCTAGAGGGGGTTCGAACAGAGTATTAAAACTTCCGTTCATTTGTACTTTTTTCTACAATAAATTATCCTTTTTCTTTGATTTTCTAATCACTTACTTGTATCAAAGTAGTACTTACATACGTAAAATTTCGTTTCATTTTGACGACTTAATCTTGGTGCGCAAATTTTTATGGCAATGAGTGTAGATATGAAGGTTCAAATTTATTTTTTGTCTTGAAGTTCAACATATTCATTTCATTTCTATATATATATATATATATACTTAATACAGCTTTTATATTAAGTCATCAATTTCTGATAGAGAAATAAATAATCGAATTTTAGCTTTTCATAAACAATTGAAAATACAAATTAATAATAATTTTAAATTTACACATGTATTTCTTACTCCTAAATTTCATAAAGACCCAGTCAAGTTTAGAACAGTTACTAATGGTTTTATACTTATATCAGCAAATCCGGCAAAATTCTCTATGAAATATTACAAGATACAATAAATAATCTTAAATCCACAGCCATACTTAAAAATAGTAAAGAACTCATTGAACAAATTAAAGGTAAAAATATTTCTTCAGTATATAGCTTAGATTCTGAAGATCTTTTTAACTCTATTAATATTGTTGATATGATTAAAAAATACTTGTAAAATTTATTAATAATTTATTTAAAAATGTCAATTATGATAGATTTGGTTCTCTACTTAAGTTTGTTCTAAAAGAGAACTATGTATATCATAATGGCAAATACTATAAACAGTTTAAAGGTTTGCCACAAGGTGGCCCAGCTAGCAACTGTCTTGTCAAATTATTTTCATTATTTTGGAAATAGTTTCATTACAACTCAGAATATTACATTTTTCGCTATATAGATGATATAATCATTTTCGACAAGCAAGGCAACTTTAAACCTAACACTAATTTTATCCACAAAATTTAATACAGACAAATAGTAAAAATTATGAAACAAATTTTCTTGGTATAGAAATTAAATTAAAAGATAATGAAATAGTTACTAATATTTATGACAAACGAGAAAACTTTAAATTCAATATTATAAAAGTAACACATTGAGAGAATAATGTACATGTTTCTATATTCAGAAATATTGTTATTAATTACATACAACACAATAAATTTCTAGTTTCAAATAAATCAGAAAAAATAAAAAACTATAAACATTTTACTAAATACTGCTTAATTCAAAAATACCCAATTCATTTTATTAATAGATATTTGAATGAAGAAATTCTAAATATAAGGATAAATTTCCATAGTTATTAATAGGTTATTTTTATAAATTTATTATTTTTCCTAGATAGTTATAGCTACCCCAAATTCTAATTTCCGATAAAATTATACTTGTTCTCTTAAGTTTTTTTAAAAATTTAATTTAATTATTTATTTTTTAAATATATATAATTTAGTGTTCCTAAGATAATGGTAGAATGTTTACAATTCTTAATTTATTATTTCTATTCTTTTCATACTTTTGCTATTCAGCCATTCCTATGCTTTGAATTTGTATTTGGGTCCAGAATCTGCAATAACTTGTTTATTGTACTCAGCATTTTTGAATGCAATTTTTAGGTAAGTTACTTTTTCTCATAATGGATTTAGATTTTCTATCCATTATTTTCAATAGGTTTTTAGCTCAGTATTATTAACAGAAAAGGGGGAAAGTTGGCTGGCCCAAAAACATGTTCAATCCCACTTTTATATAAATTATTTATATATTAGCTGTCCTAAGTCAGCAATGTTTATAATACTGTAGCATCCATACTTTTATATTTTTATATTTAACTCTATTATTTAATCTTTCATATATCCTTTAAAATCTATTGTCTGGTTATCTTGCAATTTCAATTCTTTTCAGTTTTGATCATGTTTATTCATCTCTCTTTTAGAGAAATGTTGACTATATATATATATAATTCCTTTTAAAATGTAACTTATTTTCAATTAACAAAAATAAACAAAATTAATGTCCATTTCTTTAATGAAATTTAGCTTGAAAGATTTTAGCTGTTGTGGAAATGCACTTACTGTTGTTTTTTTAATTGACAATAAGTAGGTTGAAAAATTAAAATTTTCCGTAGCATTCAGTGTATCCTAAATACGCATTTTACTTTTTGCTTCATTACATCATGTACAGATTTAAGAAAATCAAAGATATTATACGCTCTCTATTTTGTTAAATTTTGTAATGCATGATATTTCTCTAAAGAGATAAATTCAATTATAACACAGAAAATGCAATTTTTGAATCTTTTTAAATTGAATTTCTGTAGCTTAAAGAGGAATATTTGTTTCTCATTTAAAAAAATATGTTACCTGTGAAAGTTGAGCTTGTGAAGATTCTTACAATTTTTGAACTCACTGGAGGCAAATTATCCAAACAACCTAGAAAGATTCCATCGATAGCTCTGTCATCCATATTGAATCTGAAATCAAAATGCAATAATTGTTAAAATTGAAAACTTGGGGAAATATTTTATTTTTTACGTAACGTTTGTTTATAGCAATTCATCTATTCTGCAAAATCAAGGGAAATTCAATTTAAATATAAAGGCGTCTTGTTCTTTTGTATCTAAATAAAAATCGCCACTTTATGCAAACATTAGACATGTAACGATATAAAAATTACATTTATGTTTTTAACTTTAAAATGTATTACACAGAAAATATCTCTTGAAAAACACCACATCTGACTTTCTCTCCAATATTTATTTTTATGATATTACTTTTTAGTAAATTATGCTGAGTTATATTAAAACTCCCTCCGGAATTCACCAAGATATTTTGTTATAAATTTCGGAAATTGTACCATACGATTCAAAAACATTTCAAATAAGTTTCAATGAATTACTATTTCAATTATAATTTAATGATTCCAAGATGGATTTTTTACGAAAAAATATATAATGTCTTGGAAAAAATATCCCACATTAAATTTTAATTTTACGTCTTAAACTGCTCCAAATAAATTCCAAACGACTTTCACACGCATTTCTTACTACACAGCAAAAAAATAATGCTGTAGTTACATCTAAATCAGAAGTAAAGTTATAATATTTTGCTTGTTAATATTTTCTCACTGAGGAACAAACATGCAACATTATAACAAATTCTGAATTTATTTCTTAAGTGTAAGTATGAAGCTTTTGATTCGTAGCACGGAACAAAGAAATTATTTTCAGCGTTCTTTGTGGTGCTTTCTCGCAGAGCATCAGCTTAAGAATAATTTCAAAATGTACTTCAAATTTTCTTTCAAGAATCAGTACTTAATAATTTTACATTATTAACGCTTTAAAATTAATTAAATTATATAAATACAATAAATGAACAAAATTCAAGCAAAATTCGAAAAATGGTGACACATCAGAAACGATTTATTCCTTAACATAAAAATCAACAATTAATGACTAATTAATTGAAATAAAGTATCGATTTCTTTTCATAAAATATTTTACCTTTTTTACAGAGTACAAACTCTAGGTAATTCCATTTGTTTCTTTCAAAACATTTCAAGAATTCCCATTCCAACCTCAAGAACAACTCAGAATATCTACGTTAAGATTCTTTTCGGGAAAAAATTAAGTAGTTCTTCTAAAACTATTATATAACTGGCCAACCCTGTTTTGATCTATGAAATCGATAAAAAAAAACATCTGTACTCGAATCTTACGTCGAGAAATAATTAAAGAAATAGTCGTAGCTAAAAATAATATCGATAAAATTGATATTGTTACTCCGTAAGAATAGAAGCAATTGTAAGGAACGCTGGTTGCTAAGGTGATTTCCGTTGTTCTAAAGCACAGAAAATCTGGAGACTTCAGGAGAAAAATCTGGGATCCAAAATAAATCGAAATGGTGAAAGAATATTAGTAATATAAAGCAAATATAAATTAAAATTATTTCGTCACAGATTTCTGATGTATGAAATAAATTTGTAGATTTTATTTTGATTACACTCTACTTCTATTACAGCAAATCAAAATTGAGAGAGAACTTTCCTTTATATCTTTTTTTATTTATATAAAAATGTAAGAAATTTCTAGAATCTCAGTTTAAATTCAGGAATTATTTATTTTATAGTTGTTTTATTTTACATACTGTGTAATTTTTCATTCGTTTGATCGTTTTATTTCACAACCAAATTATGAGCCACATCGTGAATGAAATTAGGAAGAGATTTTTGTTAATCAGTATTTTATGACGCAATTTCATTTTTCTACGAAATAGGAAGAGCATTTTATACTATTTTTATTGACTTATTATTATTAAAAATTGCTTAAAAAAGCATCAGAATTTTTTTTTTCTAAATACTTCTAAGAAAATTATTACCAAAAAAAACCGTAAGAATAAGCAAAAGTTTCAAACAAAGATCCAAAAATATTATTTAGTCATATTCCTGTAATCATTTCATGTATAAATAAAAAATTCCCCAAATTAGTTTTAATAATTATTTTTTAAACAATTTAATTAACATTTTAATTTCGTTGAAACTGAAATCTTTTAGAAATATATAAATTTTGACGTCCATACATACCCCCCTAGCGGTTTCTAAATCATGGCGCATTAATTTCACAAAACAGTGGAGACTTTTACGTATTGTTTGCCATGACCGAAAGGCTATAATGACCTTCAGGATTAGCAGCTACAGTAGGCAGACCAGATGGTGTCTCAACACGCAGTGCAATGTACACTGCTATGTACATTGTACAGGGCTTACATATCCAAAGCTCGAATGATCTCCCTACACTAATTCACGTCATCGCCAACAAAGCCTACGGGCCATGGAACATCGGCACAGGACATTAGAAAAATAGAAGTCACTGGTCTGAAGAATCTCGTTTTCTATTCAATCACATTGACCAGTGAGTGCGAATAAACCAATTGTAAACGTCTTAACGCCCAGTGTACAGCTAACCAGTATAAGATAGTGATATTACGGTGTGCGAGTTGTTTTCAGGAGGTACATTAGGCCCCACCTTCCTCACAGAATATTCCCTGATGTCTGTGTGTGTTATGGGAACCTCATTGTGGACCAGGTGCCATAACTCCTTAATGATAACAATATTCCCGGCGGGTGTGATGGTGCTTGCCAGCAGAGCAATGTACCATTTAATTAGTGCCAAATCATCAAGGAATGGATAGAGGAATATTCTGATGAATTTCAAGCCGAATTCCTCTGACATGAATCTAATCCAAAAGGTGGGTTCCCCTCGGAAAATCGAATTTTTATTGTTACGCTATCATCTTATAATAAATGATAATTACAGGACCAGTTGATGAGTGACCTGTAACCAAATATCTCTTACCAGTTTGATGAGTCGGTGACTCGCCAGGTTTTGGTGGTTTTGAAGCCGAAAGATGGTCCTACTTTATATTAAACAAGTGGTCATAATGTAATAGCTCTTTAGTGTGTTTTTATACGAAGTAAGATTCAAAAGTTTCCGGACTGAGTCTATAACTTAAAAAATATCACTAAGTAAATTTCTGAAACACATAATCCTTCGAAATAAGAGCTTTAAGCAACAACACACTTTTGCCATCTCTTGTAAAGATCGTCGAAGCATTCCTGGAATCCATTTTTAGCCAAGTCCTTTAATGTATCCGACTACCCTAAAATTGTGAATTTTGCCAAAATTTGACAAGTTTTTTTAATGATTGTATTTTATAGACCATTTTAATAGCTTTATAAAAATACCAAATTTATTACTTTCCTTTCACTAGAACAAAAACTACAAATGTTTCAGAAAAAGCAGATACCATTATTTTAAGCAAGATGTCACATTTTAAAACGAGTTTTACACGAAGTGCGTTTTTTTTTAAATGATCAAACGGGGCCAGCGATTGCTCAAGAGAAAATTTGAAAATAATTAACTGAAATGTTTGTGTATGCTCTGTATAATAGTAGAAGTGTTTTAACCTTCAGATTTACCAATCACTGCTTTATTACAAAATTTACAGTCCCTTATGTGAATATAATCACTTTTTTTAAGCAATTTCATATAATAACTGAGATAAAATGCTCTAGTTATCTCTTATCCTGAAGGTCATGTCAAAAATGAATAACATAGCAACACATCAGAATAGAAAAATTGAAAATTTGTTGATAAACTTTTGGTACAGCATAGGCCATGTGTATGTTATTTTTTGTAAATTTTTGCCCATGTTTTCCCATTTTAGTAATAATAATTTCTTTTTATCTTCTTAATTTTGGCATATTTTTCCTAAATTGTACTAAAAAAAATCTAAAATCAACAAAATATCCCCATATTTTCGCAAGTAGTTGGATATCTTAATTCAGCCTGTGATGACTTTTAACTTCATCTGCAGATTTAAATAGACGACCCTACGAGTGACGTGTCGGGATAGATAAAAGGCTGAAGTGGCTGGGGGCGAGATTAGAGAAGTAAAAAGGATGTGGCAAAACAGTTGTTTTTTTGCATTTTGAAAAAAGTCAAGGGATGAGGAGGGATCAGTGTACAGGAGCGTTATCATGTCAAGCACCCATGAGTCCTCAGCCTACAATTTTGGTCTTTACATTCGGATCGACGCACGCAAACGACACAGGATGCCTGCATAGAGTTCTTTGTTTGTAGTAAGCCTTTCAGGGATAAGTTCCAGATGCACAATGCCTTGGATATCGAAGAATACCTCTAGCATAACCTTCCGTTTAGAGCAATCTTGGCAGAATTTCGGCTTGCGTGGAGATATTGGTGATTTAAAAGTTGTCGATGCTCTCATGTTTTTTATGACCCGCAATCCAGCAATTTTCACCTCCAATAACAATTCTGCCAAGTAGAGAAGGATCTTTGCCAACAACCGAGATTAAGACTCCCGTCATTTCTATTCAAATTGTTCGGTTTACCATGGTCCCTGTCTTCTTTAGTCAAAAAATCAGCACACTTATTTCCTTCGATCTTTACATGTGCCTCCATGTAGGATAGGAGGCGATGTTAGTCTCTCCGTTTATGATTATGAGTCTGAGGCAGATTTACACTGCTGACCACACAAATTGAAACACCTTGAAGGAAGCATTCAAACCATGTGAAATTTACATCATGCGTTGGTGGCGATGAAATATGCAAATAATTAACCTTATAGCGCAGATGCACATCACAGGTGACCGTAGCGCCACTCACAAACGATATTGAAGTTAAGAACAGACCGGCGATTTAAAGTACAGAAATTGTTTTTTCGTGAGTATTTTTTTTTTTGCATAATATTTTTACTTATGCTTAGTTAAGACATTGATCGCTTTTTGACTAAGTTTCTGATTTCGACCGAGGAAGAATAATGGTCTACAGAAATTGCGGATTATTCTTCAGAGAAATCGGTCAACGTATTGGACGAAACCTAGCAACTGTAATGCGGATCTGTCCTCACTTGATGCAGGTGAAAACAATGGACCGACGGGGCCAATCGCATCCACCTCATCGCACCACTGCACGTAATGACAGGTGGAATGTGCGCACGGCAGTGATGGATCGCGCAGCTACATCACGAACCATAGCACAACAGATTCAGTCTGTTACGCATCATTCGGTACCCACTCGTACCATTTGACGCCAATTGCAGCAGAGTGGAATGTCAGCAAGGCGTCCATTGTTTCGTTTGCACTTGACTGGAAACCGCAGGCGTTTTCGCCGCCAATTGTGTGATGAATGGTGGACATGGACAACGGAATGGAGCGACATTGTGATTACTGAGGATTCCCCATTCTGCCTGCAACATCACGATGGTCGGATTCGAGTTTGGAGACACATTGGTGAGAGGCTGCTGAATTGTTGCATTATGCATTACCACACTCTCCTGCTTCCGGTATCATGGTTTGGGGTGGCATTGGATTTCACTGCCACACCCCTCTAGTACGCATTGCCAGCGCGCTGAACAGTCAGCGCTTGTTATCGGCCATATTCCATCAGGATAATGCACGACCACATGTTTCATGCATTGTTCAAGATTTCTTCTTTGCCCATCAGATTGAATTGCTTCCTTTGCTTGCTTGTTCTCCCGATCTATCGCCAATCAAAAACGACAGGTCTATGCTTGTACAACGGCTGGCCCTGGATTAATTGTATTCATCATCCGATGCTACACCATATCAACTTTGGCAATATGTGGAAACCACATGGACTGCTGTACCCCAAGGATACATCTAAAGGCTCTTTAATTTTCTGCCCAGGCGTGTGGCAGTGGTTATAGTCAATAATAGCAGAAACTACTGATTTGTTTCATCATCCACACGTCACAAGAGTCTGTAGTTTTAATCGTTTGATCTTTGTTATCTGCCAACTAAATTTCACTGTGATACTTCTGTTCCTTCTTGGTGCTGCATTTTTTGGTGCCAGCAGTGTAGAATCTGAAAGGATTATCAATCTTTCTGTAGTATCCTTAGCTTTTTAATCAGTGATGTATATGTTGAAGGCTTCTCTAATCGCCTTTCTTAATATATTAGTTTCATTAAGTGACAAGTGAGAGAGGAGAGAAATTTAAAGCTGTGTGTCATACTAAATCGAAAATTTTGGTTGTTGGAAAAGAAAAGATTTTAAAATGGATTTCCAAGAACTGGTTTCTTCAAACATTAAATTCATCTGATTCAATTGCAAAACATAAATTTTTAGAAATAGTGATAAAAACATTAATTACTTATGTCTTTAAAAGAGAAAACATTATTTTAATTTTACTCGAAGTTTATTAAATTATTTACATAAGTGTATATGCCAGTTGAAGATCACTTATATCATTTAAGTGAAATTTCAAAAAGGTTAAAAAAATATTTTATAAAAAAAAGCATTTTTTCGTACATTTGACGCATATAATATTTTTTTTTACTTGTGTGTGTGTGTGATTCCCTTAAATGTAGTATATGCTTGTCAAATTAGCTTCTCTCTCTGAAAATTTGTTTATTTGGTGTTTCGGTATTTCAAATTATATATAATGTACATAGTTTAATATTATATTGAAATCTTATTATATACCGATATTTTGATCAAAACTGCACTTGCGAAGTATTAAACATACTTTTTTGAGAAAGTTACCCACCACCACCTCCACCATTCTCTTGTATATATTTCATCCATTAACTTGACCCTAAAGTTCAAATTTAAGATTATTATTTGAGCGTAAACCTTAGATAAAATTAAATTACATGCTGAATACAAAAAGTCTAAAAATAAATATGAGTGATTTGATAAGAAAAGAGTTTGGGACTATAAAAAGAAATCCCGTGACTGATCTTTGCTTTTAAACAAAATATTATCGCTATCAGTTTCTTTTACAAGAAGCTCTCATTTTTAACATCAAGATATATTTTAAACAATTACTCTTCTGTCACTGAATTATGAGCATAGTGTAAACATATCGTGACCCTGAGGTCACTAGTGAAGTTTTGGGACATTAAATGATTAGCCATTGTTATAAAAATAGCTAAGTTTATTGATCCATCAATTTACTATCAAGCAATGCGATAAACCGAGAGAGCAGTCAAATTTAATCGTCATCCTAAATTCCTAAGACAAGTAATTATGCACTTAACTGCGTGCGATCCGGTGTAACTTCAGTTGTTACACCGGATCGCAAAGTCAATTGGATATTCCGCATTAAAACTTCTTTCCAAGACTTCTGATAGTAACTTCGCCAATCTAACTTAAAAAAATAGCCTAACGACTAACTCTAGCACTCATTTTGCTAGAATTTAAATAGCATTCAAATTAGCATAAAGTCAAGTTCTTTCTACGGAAGGCGGTTTTAAACTCGGACGATGGTTTTTTCCCTAGAGGATTAGTAAAAAGTACCTGTCACAAACATACATACTTTAAATTATTCCATTTAAATTATCATACAAAAACCACACACAAAATGCAATTAGTAAAAATGAGTTAAATTCTTTTTAAAGGTATATAACAAATTGATTTTTTTTCAAATTGAAAACTTTGAATTTTCAACTAGATAATTCAATAACACTTAAATAAATATTTTATAAATAATCATATGATTTTGGATAGAAATGATAATATATAGTTTTATGAATAATGCAGTCTCTACTAGATCATAAAATAAGACTTTTGAATTCATTATTTTACAAAATAAACACCTCTAATACCATTTTTGACTTTTTCTACATAAGCAACAAACTGATGACAAAATTGGGGGATAAGGACAGATTGAATAATATACTTATTATATTGAATTCTTTAAAAGAATACGACGCTTGTTAGGCTCACATAAAAGATAGCACTGATAAAAGCAAACATCACTGAATTAATAATTTTGTTTTATGACTTGTGGATCTGGGATTTTCCATTAAAAAGTTAGTTCTAATGTAAAAATTCATGGATGAAGTTTTTTAAATAAACGTTCATTTTATAATTTAATGAAAGGAGTATTTTCTTAAATTTAATTACTTTCTGTTGAGTTTGTTACTCAGAAGTACGTTATTGAATATTTAAAAACTAACAATTAAAGGAATTTTTAATACTTTTAATAAAGTGAACTCTTTTTAAACTTGACAGATATTTCGGTGAAATCTTGGTTTGCCCTAACAACGCTTAATTTGTTGGGGTAATTTCTGTAGGAATGATCTTATAGTATTTATTGAGGAACGTGTACATCAATCTATTGGGTTGATGCATAATTATCCGGCGTTTTTTCAACAAATTTTATTTAACAAAATCAATAACAATATCTGACAAAAACATGTTTAAATGATTATTCGGGAGCGTAGTCACGTCTACTTCTATTACTGCTTCCCATTTGCTTGGCAGATGGTCGATTCCACGAGCCAAGAAGACACGATTCTTAGAGGCGATCCACGCTTTGACATCAGCCACCAAATCATCCGATCGTCGATCCCGAGCCTGATCGTAGAAATCCGATGGCCGGCCTCTTCCTGGCTTATCCTTCAAGCTGGTTTCACCTGATTTGAAACGGGCAAGCTACTCCCTACACTGACTTTCGCTGATTGTTCCTTTGCCAAAAAGTTCGTTGAGATCGCGAAATGACTGTGCTGCTTTCCATCCTTTCTCGAAGTGGTAGAGCAAAATATGACGAACATGACTATGGTTTTCGACACGCATTTTTCTAAAACAATAGAGAAGATTATTTTTATACAAAAATCTTAAGCAAAACTCTACTTTTTACTGATGAAAAACGCGCTGATATAAACACCGGATAATTATGCATCAACCCGATAATAAAACCTCATTAATGTAAGAGGATTTTCAAAAAATATTAAGCAAGGTTCCACGAAATTAAAATTATGTAAGATATCGTTACAAAAGTTCATTTTAATAAATATAAAGGGTTAGTGAATAAAATCTGATTTAAAAATTTTGTAAATAACAGCAAATAAACAAACGTTGCGGATTCCACATAAATCACTCAAATGAACTACAAGTTCTCTAGATGAATGAAAAGTAATAATGTTTAAGCATAACAACGATTTATTTCGTTGAAATCAGCTTAAATCTTAGCATTGCTAACATCTTACTGGCAAGACACTTACAAGTAAACACATCTTACTTACTTGTAAACACAAGAATCTACCGGCAACTTATTAGAACACAACATTGCCATACACAAAAAAGAATAAGTGAAACATAAGCAATAAAAATTTTTAGTTATATTCTAGTTACATTTAAATATTGATATTAATTATTTTATAATCTCTAACGAATTTTTATAATGATCCCCCCCCCTTTTATGCATCAAAAATAAACAAAGAGAAAGAAATGCTTGTGTGACTTTATTAAATTAATATCATGTAATTTTTTTTCAAAAAAAAACGATATCATGAAATGGATAGTGGTATTTATGAAGTATCAATTATATATTTCCAAATGAATAATGTTCGAAAAAATGCCACAAAAAAGAAGGGTGATGTTAAGAATGCTTTAAATTTCACAGGCAATCTTCTATTTCCACGGCTATTTGGTGCGTATCACGTGTCTGCAATGTTATTTAATTCTATGGATTACAAATTGGATCAAATTCAGTTCAAGTTACATTTAAAATTCTTTTTTTTTATTTCTTTATATTTTGTATTGCCAATTATATTGTTTTATTTTTCACTTTTTATTTTATTTATCTTATTTTGTTTGTTTCACCTGCTTATGTACGCTCTGTACGTACTTGTGGTGCCCAAAAATTATTTTAGCTGTCTTCAACAAAAATAAAAAATAATAAAAAAATTATATTATTATTCAAAGCCAAAGTAGCTGAAGCTGGAAATTTGAACCAACCTTTTGTGGAAGACAATATTATTAAGAAACCACTTTTATTGCTGTTTGTATTGATGACACAGTCTGCTGGATCTTCAAATGTCATGATACAATATTAAAGGCTAATTAATGATATATTTACTTCAGCAATTTCAAAAAATGAATATCATTTAAAATTTTACACACACACGTGTATGATTTCTGTTTTATTATCTTATCATTTGAGAGCATTTGGAAGTATATTATAGTTGAAATAAAGAGTTAAAATGATTGTAACATGGAGCGTTTAAAATAAATATTTTGTTAGTTCTAACAAAATAGGATTTTTAATATAATTTTTTCTGGATTCATTTTACCTTGATTAAAGTAATAAAACAATTCACAAAAAAATTTATATAGACTCAAATATTCTAAGGTTTAGTAATAATGTTTTTTCAATGATTTTACAAAACTATAAAGAAAGTCAATTAACAAGTATTGGGAAAACAATTTTTGCAAATCAATTTTGATAGCAAGTCGTCACAAAATAGTTGATTTTAGTTTTGTTTTTAGATTCGTCTTACCAGTTACATATTTTTCAAATTTTAGGTTTATTTATTTTTATTATTATACTCCTCTCTGGGTTATGAGAAAGTTTCCCAACAATACAGAAAGCTTGAAAGTCTTTTTAAAAATAATTTAAAATGTGCTTCAGAGCCTAAGAAAATCACGCTTTAAAGTTTGTTGATAGATAATTAAAAAAAAGCTTTATATTTAATTTTTTTAATTTCTTCTTTTCCTTAATTAGTTACAAAGAAAACACAACCAATTTTGCATAAAAATTACAAACAAAAAGCTTTTACACATTAACATAGCTGGTCCTGAGTGGGCCCAGTATAAGAATTCTTTAAAGGCCCTTTTTTGGAAAATAAAAATGATCGCATTAATTAAATTGATTTGAAAGTGTCAAAATATTACACTTGCTGGAAGGTTTTGGTCCCGTATCATTGATACAGCTGATACGGAGGCTTACATTTTTATAAAAAGTCATTTTAATCATTTTTGTAAAAGAAGTGGTTCAAATATCTCGATGAATGTTTTTAAATGTTTCCGATTATTTTATCGTTTAATAAAAAGTTCAAAAATTATTCTCAACTGCTCATTAAATTCCGGAAGAAAACTTTTACACTTTTCAAAAGTCTTACATGTAAAAACCAATAGCAATCTCAAGAAAATTTAAAAATGATAAATGTTAAAAATAGTATTAATTTCAAATATCTAGAAATAAATTATAATTCTGTGTCCTTGAACAAAGGTACTGAAGATATTTAAGGTTGTACACTACAATGTAATTAAAATATGCACAGAATGATCTAGTGCAGGGGTGTCAAACTCGCGAGCTGCATGCGGGCCACAACGAACATTTTTGCGGTCCAGCCAAGATATCGGCATACAATAAAACAAGATATCAATCATTGGCATGACCAAGTAATTTTAGCGCGTTTTTCACTTGTTGTATTTTACAATAATGCAGCTAATGAACTTTTTACTAACAGAAAGTAGTGTGTGTACTGTACCACTCCTCTAAATGTACTACTATTGAGCTGTAAAGAAATAATGACACAAATCTGTATCAGCACTATAAAAAAGCAAAAAAAAATTTTTTTACAGAAGCTATAAAAGCCCAGACAAGGTGACTTAACTTGTCTAGGCATAAAACTCGCTTCTATGTATTTATTCTTTTAAGTTTAACAAGGAAAAGTATATACAATTAATGATAACTTAACTGCTACATTACTTAAAGTTTATTTAGCTTAACTAACAAAGGCTTATGGAATGAAAAGAATGACTCGTATACGTAAACACTGATGGTGTAGTCAGTCAATTTTCCAAAGATTGCATCGATAGTGGTGCCAGAATCAGTTGTTGGGGTTCAGGTGGTGATAGCATGTCGAGGTCAAATTCCGTTTTCAAATATGTTCTTAATGTACCTTTTGCATTTTGCAAACAATAAATTTACTAGGAAAAATTTGAGAAAATTTTGTTATAAACTAGCGAAATTCAGGAAAATTTGTAGGAAGATTCGGGAAAACTATGGGGAAATTTAAATATGATTCGGCTCATCTAGGGCACAAATGCGACCAAATGCCGAAAACTCGAGGTCAATTAGTTGCTTATTGGCTGAGAAAAAGGTACTACAAAATATGGAACGAAGACAAGACGAAATTTGCGTCCTAATAGCGCTTTTGTTCCACTTCGTGAAAAACGCGCTAAAAATAAAGTAAACACTTTTTTCCGGAGTGGAAAGATAATAATAGAGAAGAGAAGTCAAGTGTCAGGATGTAAACATTAAATTTTTCTTGTTCTTTTATATATGTTTATTTTAATTTATTATTTTGGAAATAAACCTACGTTTCTACGAATATTGATTTTCTGTGCGGCCCTTCTTAAGTTAAATCTTGTTTGTTTGATCCAAGTTGGCCTTTGAGTTTGACATCCTTGATCTAATGCATGGAAGTTTTTATCTGATAACGTAATTAACGATAATTACAAATTCGAGTACTCTTAAAAATAGAGTGAGACTATTTTGATAAAAAATATATGTAAAACTATTTTTAACAGCATGACGTTTAATTATGGAGAACTACGTTCTTCACTGGAACACTTCCTCACTTGTGACAAATTTAAGGAAACAATTCTAACAGCGTTGCTTGAATTTTATTCAAAATCTATACTAATAAATTCATCGGAATAATAAAAATGGAAACAAGGTTCAGAGTTTTTCAGGTGTTTTAACTCAGTGGTCCTACAACCCCCAAGCCGGTACCGGTCCGGGGATCAAATAGTACCAGCCGCCCTAGGAAAAACAAATTATTTCTATTTTATTTACCATGGTGTATTCCTCTCGGGTTTGTGCGTCTTTCCATGGAAATATGTGATACAACATGGATATTTGCATATTTCTATGAGATTTACCATGGAAATATTCCACGCTAAATCCCTTTATATTCATTATTGATGTAATTGTAATTTATTTTGAAGGCATATTAAAAACACAATTAAATTGAAATTATTAAATCAAAGTAATCTTAAATATAAGCAACCCCTCCCCTTCAGCGGGTAAAATTATCAAACGTTGACCGGTCCCCGGCGATAAAAGGGTTGGTAAGCACTACTTCAACTGAAGCGCAAGAAAAAAAAAACCATGTTACTAAGTATGCATTTCTTAAATGAAAGGATGACCCTCCTGATTGTTCTAATCATTATCAAAATAAATCATCGTGATAAATCAAAAGTGTTCTGTTATTTGATTCAAACGAAAATTTGACGTTACGGAGCCTTATGGACAACGTTCTTGATGTGTCATCACCTAATATAAGAGATCTCTTAAATGATTTGATAGCAATGATATTGAATGATGAGATCAGATTTTTGTCCATGCTATATTTTCCAAGCATTCATTCTACTGTAGGGAAAAAAATGAGCTAAAAATTCTCGCGAATATGTTTTTATAATGCTGTAATTTTCGTCTCTTGTTAATATATGTTTGTCCTCAATAAATACATTTCTTTAAAAAATATCAGATGCTACATGAAAGTTATTTGGATATGTGTTAACTCCTTTTTTAAACATGATCATCATCCACAAATTAAAAATATACATATTATTATGATATATTTCTTCATATATATATAAGAATAATTACGTAACAAAATCACATTAGAGAATGTTATTTTTTTTTAAAAAATAAGAAACTTAAAAGAAAAAAAAATATCAAGGATTATTTATATTAATAAAATAAACTTCCTTCTTACTACTCCCAGGGGTTTGCAAACTTTTACATAAACATTTTGATATAATACTGAAAACAGATAATTTAGATTTAGATGATGATTATATTATTATAAAGAAATTGTTTACCACAGACATACACAACATATAATTATTCTTATTAATTTTTATCAAATTTATACATCGTTCTTTTTTTCTGTAAACTCTTAAGGTATCCGACTGGTTGCGACAACTTTTTTTTTTTTTTTAAAGTAGATATGTGGATTTTTTTGTTATTTTTTGATTTTTTTAGTGTATTTTCAGAAAAATGTGCTAAAATTAAGAAGAGAAAAAGAAATTATTATTACTAAAATGGAAAAAAATAGGTAAAAATTGACAAAAAAATAACATAAACGCGGCCCATTCTGCACTAAAGGTTTATAAACAAATTTTCAATTTTTTTCAATCTAATGTGTTGTTATATTATTCAATTTTGAAATGACCTTCAGGATAAGAGATATTTTCTTTTTTACAAAAACTAGAGCACTTTATTTCGGTTACTATATGAAAATACTTAAAAAGGCAGTGATTTTATTCACATAAGGGACTGTAAATTTTGTAATAAAACAGTGATTGATAAATCTGAAGGTTAAAACAATTCTACTATTATACAGAATTTACAGAAAAAATTTCAGTTAATTATGTTCAAAACTTTTTTAGCAATCGCTGACCCCGTTTGATTTTTTTCAAAAAATCACATTTCGAGTAAAACGCGTTTTAACGTATAACATCTTGCTTAAAGTAATGGCATCTGCTTTTAAAAAAACACTTGTAGTTTTTGTTCTAGTGAACGAAAAATGATATACTTGGTATTTTTATAAAGCTAATAAGATGGCCCATAAAATAAAATCCTAAAAAAAATTTGTCAGTTTTTGACAAAATTCACAGTTTTAGGGTAGTCGGATACCTTAAGCTTTTTACACATTATTGATAATGGTTTTATATCAATATTCTTTTTGGGATCTAATTAGAGGTGGATTAAGCGGCTGGCGGACCTGGCGGGAGCTAGGGGACCCCAGCGCCAGTAGGGCCCCAAGCTTGATGAATTCCAACTATAAATTCAAAGAGATCTTGAACCGATATTGCAATCCCAATGATCTCCACGCATTTGAGTTGTGTAGCTGATTCCTAGCCATCTTTCTTCCGTATATCTGTATTTTTGCAATGTGTACAAAATTTTCGAATGTGCTTTTTCCCCCCACAAAATTTTATTTTGAACAAATGAATACTTTTCAAATCAAGAAAGTTCGCTTTAGTTTAAAGGCGTGTGCTTGGTTACACTCGGATACATTTTACACTAATGGAAAAATAATCCTAACACCATGAAAAAATTATTGTATACTGATGAAACTTCGAAATATTTTTGTCTAGGTAAAGTATTTAATTAATCAAAGTTTCAAGATCACAAGTTAATGTAATCGCGAGAAAAGCCTGTTTAAATGTGAAATGATAGGGTACATTAAAAACCGATGCAACCGCCAGAATTTTAAATGCAAACATGTAAACATGCATACAATATGCCGCACAGGTACTGGATATTAGTTTGTGGGATGGAATTGTCTGCCCGTTGTTCTTGGTCGGTCAATATAAGGTTATTATTTCTGGTTGTGGATGACGCTGCCGTTGCCGACCAGTGATGTCCCATTCGTGCTCGATTGGAGAAAGATCTGGTGATTTAACAGGCCAAGGTAACACGTTGACCCTCTAAAGAGCATCAAAAGAATACGAGGGATCCCGTCATCCTGTTGGAAAACACCCCTTAATCACCAGACTAACTTACAGGTTTGCAGTCAGGGTGTGTGAAATAACTTCGAGAGCGCTCCTGCAATCAAAGAAAATTTCTCGCACCAGACCATAACTCTAGGTGCACGCCCAGTGTGTCTAGGCTGCTGAAAGGTTGTTTGCAGTCGCTGACCTGGCCTTCTTCGAATCAATATTCAGCCATCACTGGCACTAAAAGAGAAATAGATTTGAACACAACATATTGCCACTACGCTCTCCAAAGATTTCTATCGTGACATGCCAGTGACTTGAAGCTAATGGTATGAACATTTCAGAGCATCTGACTGGAAGCTATTTCTGAAACGATTAATTTGTTACAGGTCACTGGGTTGCTCTGGTGCCAAAAAAAAAACGATAATTTCTGCTGTAGATGCATTACGATATTCCCAAGCCACGTGGTGAATACGGCGGTCTTCTCTGTCAGTGGTGACCTTTGGATATTTTGTACAAAATAGATGCGACAAAAATAATTGCTGAATTTGCCAAAGACAAATCAAAAAGTAAAGTTGTATAGCAAATTGTAAGCTGTTTACTAAGGTTTTTAATTTTTTTAAATGCTTCTTTAGCCGTTGAGGTTTATTATTAGCAATGCATTTTAGTTTGAGAATTCGAGGTCAGTGAATCTTTTCACTATTTTAGTTTTTCGACTTTTGAGCCCATGAGCCTCAAACCTTTTACCGTGGGGGCCTACGACTATCTTATTCCACTTCTGGATCTACTTATAAATTATACAAAAGTGAATTATGTGTTTGTGAAAAATGTTATACAGAAAATTATTTTACTCTTTTCCCGTACAAATAGAAATATTTGCTCACATACCTCGTTTGTGAAATTACTTAATAATTTTGGTGTAAAAATTTTTTGTGTAATTAATTTTAAAAAATAAAATAAGCAACTAAGAATGCTTGGTTATCTAGTTACAGAATCTGAAATTTTTGATTTTCTAGATTCAAAATTTAAGTACTCTCGATCAGTTTTGAAGAAAAATTAAAAGTGCTATAAGTCTTTTGCCTATGCGACGAATAAAAACTGGATGTGCAAGAGATATGACTTCACTCTGAAAAATAATAAAACAACAATAATAAATAAATTTTAAAAATTTGAATCTTTAAATCATAATCATTGAATTCTGAAATGAAATGTGATATTTTTCCCTAAGAAATTGATTTTTTTGCTGTACTTTTCACATTATTTAAATCCTCCGATTTTGGCCTACTTTTGCTTAGCATTGTTTAATGTAAACAAATCAAAAACAATTTGTTTGCATTTCAATCAAAGTAAAAAAATTATTTTACTTATGTCTTTAATTCAATGACAAAAATATACCAGTGAATACTAATGTTAAAGATTTCATTCTTATACACACTCATGCTAAATAAAGATATTTTGCATGTTATACCGAATTTCTGAAATACTAATGAACAGATTTTAAAATTCGGAATGACAATACGTTCTTAACAAGAAAGAGATATACCATCAGTAAAATACAAAAGTCATTTTATATGCGTATGACTATCGGAAAAGTTCACAGAGACGGGATGTCTAAAATGCATGTTGAGTTAAAAAACTGAAAAAGAGTCTAATATGGGGTACAGTACCCTCTCACAGCGAGACAGGTGGCATACTGGACTGGAGATAGTTCAGGATAGGGTTTGAAACCCCGTGTCATTTTCAAACCCGGGATTGGAATTGATCTATTTATTAAAAATACTTACATATTAGCATAGTTGAATTTCATAATAAAATTTAAAATATAATTAAAAATGATTTAATATTTTAATGAAACAAATAAAAAAATTAATTCATCATAAAAAACAAATAAAAATAGTATATAACGAAATTAAAAAATTAGATATATGTGTTTCTCTAAATAAGCTTTTAAAAATCACAGCTCGTCTAGCGTTTCATCGGTCAAACGGCTTCTTATTTTTGTTACAAATTGTCCTGCCGAAGAGAATGCACGTTCGGATTCTTTACTAGTAGGTATTATCGTCATTAAATAGGTGTATGTTCTTTTCAGGTAGTCACCACGTCTCCCTCCATTTTCAAAAAAGAGACATTTATTTTTGAATTTTTGATGACAATATCTCAAATCTAATAGACTGCATTGGTGCATATACCTCTTTGATAACTTCATTTAGGTCTTCTGCTACATTTCATGGTTTTTGTATATAAATTGGATCCAGTTATTGAATCAGAATGTGAATGAATTTCAAGTGTTACGTCATTTGAAATTGAAGATCCAATTTCATAAGCTGTTGGTAATGCAATGGGATTTGAAGTGTCTCAAGTCTCCCAAGCAGGTCCGCTATTAATTAACGGCATTTAATTGAAGAAGGAACTGTGACGAAATCTATTCATGAGATGTTGCTTGTATTAAACATTGCAGTGAGCCACTTAGATCTGTGCGACATTCTCCCATACGAGAAATGAGAGCTGTGCATATGTTTTTTTTTTACCTCTAGCACACTTATAATTGCACAAAAAAATTCTACGTACATATTTCATAGAAAATATAATTTTTTAAAAAATAAAATTCTTAGAAAATTTTTATGAGAAAAAAAATTTTTAATATAATTTAGACAAAAACTAAATCCCAGGATTGGAAAAAAACCGGGATCCCGTGGCTGAAAATTCTACTAGATATCTTCCAAAGATTCTAATTGCCTCTGTCCAAGTTAGCTTACTCCGGACATCCTGAGGATGGGAGAAATGTCAGTTTTCTGACCCCACTCGCAATAGAGAGAAAGTTACAGAAAAAAATAAGAGAAAAAATATCAAGTCTCCCGGTTTTACATACACACCTTCCTCGAACCCTTCAAGATTCAACACGTAAGAAAACTGACATTAAACGTATACCATAAAAAAAGTGAATAAGATACATTAAATGTAGTACCGAATTCACAATACTTTGATAAAAAAATGTAAAAATATAATTCAGACAAAAATTAAATCCCGGGATTTGAAAAACAACCCGGGATCCCGGGGCTGCAAACCCTAGTTCAGGAGTTCCAATGGTAGTCGACTCTACTCCTGCAACAACGCAATTTTTTTAGTTTTGTGATGGCACTCGGAGAGGGATGGAGAAAGAGGTAAAGGCAATTGTTCTGTCAAGAGCGTCCCAGACTTTGGATAAGATCTAGCTAGTCAATTCACGCGACGGATATCCTCCGTTTCCATATAATCCACACCCGACTTGGTCAAGCACTGTCATTCATCGATAAAACTCAGAACCAACTGCTTCAGAAAAGTCGCTATACCTCATATCATTAAGGGCATCATAACATCTTAGCAATCATAGCAAAGTACGCTGCTCTGCTGAAGTCTGGTTCAAGGTGTGCGTTGTCTGCGCCACACTAAACTCGTTCTCCTATGTTCTACAGTGAACGAGACGCAAACAACTAGTCTTATGAAATACAGTCCTCTCTCACAAAGCCTTCGGAAAACTGTTGACTAGGAATTTGAGTTTCAGTGACAGCATACAGCTCATGTGAGAGGATTGTGAGCAGTTTCATTCCGTCGCTTTAAAAGTGCCAAATAACGATCTTTATTCATTGTTCTGGATCTTCGTCGACATTCTCCAGTCTTTCAATGTCGATCTATTCTCCTGAAACAGTTTTCACAGATACGGGTGACATTAGGCTTCACAGTGAGCTCTGAATCCATCTGCGCTTGTGACTGATCTACCTCCAATCCACTAACAGTTCTCCATCTAATTCCATTCGTTCGTAGCATCTAATTTTAGCTGATACTTTACCTAACTCTTGCGAGAAATACGATGAATATCGTGGGAGCACGAGCACACAAATAGATAACAATTCTTCGTGTGGTTATATCCTCTCCACAATCACAGCTTCTCAGTCATGAGCATGTAAGCTTATGTATTCGACTCTGAATGTTTGCATAGTTCTTCGGTGGCATAATTAATACCTTTAGCTCAAAACTTTTTTTAAAAAATGGATACAATTTATAAATTTTCTTAATTTTGCGTATGAGAATAAATTCAACATATTCGTTTTGTATTTTATGTATATAGTTTTGCCATTAATTCTGATACAACTATTAAAAAGTTACAAATTTAAAAAATTTGTAATCAAATTTTTAACTAAATCTTCTAAAATTTTATCTTATCTTTCAAGTTTAACACCTTGCACGTTTTGATTTCCCACTGGCCTTAAGTCTCTTTGGCCAATCATCTATCGAGACACACACTACCTCCGTGGGAATTTTCATCACTGTTTTCCTAAAGGAACATTTAAGATTATTTTGATTGGTATGCCATGTTTGTACACCTTTTCCACCAATGCTGATCACAATTTATAGTCAAATGGATTTACGTCCGGACTACTGAAAGGTCAATCTTAGTGTTCTATGAAGTTTGGCACACTTTATTTCAACAACCACTGGGTGAACCCTTTATGAATAGAATCAGTCTTTTTGAAAAGTCCAAGCGTTTTCATTGAACATTTTTACATTCAGAGTTTCACAATTGGTTCTAAGATAGTGTCTGATAAACATTTACCTTGGTTTCCCCCCCCCCTTTCTTGCAAAAAAGGTTCTGAGACGAATTTTTAGCTAACACCATACCAAACCATTACGCATCACATATGGATTTTTTTTCTTTTTAGCTTCTTAGGCACTCGTTTAGTATATACAGTCATTTTGGCGATTAAAAGATTCTTCAACGTCAAAAATGTTCTCATTGGTAAACAGAATTTATCTGCCGCCATTATAAACGGACCTCCGCTACTGTGCTTTTGTTTTAAGGTACCTTTGGGCTTTAATTCCTTTGGGAAAAAATGAAAATGTGATATATTAGTCTTTGATAATATCTTAGTCTTCGTTCACTGTAAGACTCATTGATCTTTTTGACACATTTATCTGTTTAGCAAAAAGAGTCTTCTTTCGACAATGATTTCGACGAATACTTTCCCTGAATGTTTTGATGAAAGTTGATGTTCTTACCGAGCTTACTCATCTAATACAGTGCGCAACTGTGTTGGACACAGAAAATCTCTCATTAGATAAATTAATAATCTCTTGGTATCTAAATGTTTAAGAGCCTTAAAATCTTGTAATAACCCTCCTTCCCTTCTACCCTGTGACCCAGCTAAAGGTGTGGAAGGAAGTGAAGGATGATTCTCCATTATAATTTGCAATTATTTTATTTAGCTCTTTAATCGACTCAAACACAATTCAATGCAACACAATAAATAGGATGTTCCAATCACTCAACAGAAGGAAGGGACGAGAGTCACGTTTTGGGAGAATACATCTAATAAATCAACCACTTTAAAATAATTGATCTACTACCTCAATATTACTTTACACGGTAGATATATATCTATTGACCACTTTACTTCTTTAATACTTTAAATATCAAACGTAATATGAAGGTGACAATACCTGAACTGTAGGCAGTCTTCTAATCAATTAAGGCTTAATCTTTCAATTTCTTTATCGATATTAACTTCCTGTCTTTAATCTCTCATAAGGCCTTTCTAACCTTTTGCGGTATTCTCTTCCCCTTTTATCTCACTTGTCACCTTACTTCACTAATCTTCTAACATTATACCATCTATCCTTCTTCACTTTTCTAACTTTCTAATCGATAACTAGTGAACATGAACTATATATAATAAACTTAATTTGCATATCACGTCTTCTTCTTAGGAAAAGGTTGATGATTTTTGATAGCTCCAAAGATTTCCCAAGAGGATTAGAGTAAAGACGCTTAATCTCTAACAGACTCTTACATTATTATTTTTTTTTTTGGATGAATTGAAATATCTACTGCAAGCTTCTGTTCGATGTTTTAAAATTCTAATTGAATAAGAACAACATGCATGAAAAACTTTTTTTCATAAATACTGCAGACGATCTGAAATGAGCAAATTTAAAATCATCTGTTGCGTTTGAATCTTAGCAGGCGATCTCAAATTTTTGTATTTGAACTTATGCCATGACTAGGCATTCTCAGCCTGCCATTTTTTTCCTTAACTAATTGGGTAATTAAAAAATAAATTCTATCAATGAAAAATTACTAATTTTTTTTGTTGACTTTACTTTTTTATAATATCAAACTGAAGTACAAGGTTATTGTAGTCAGACGCATAATATACATAAAAATGAATTCAAAGAAACTTGATGAAATTTTATTTGTGTGGATATTTGTTATGAAAACTACGAAAGCTTTAATTCTGTTCCCACACATAAAACGAGTTTTTTCTCTTTCTCTCCGGTATTCGTGCATGCAAACGAAAAACGATGTAACTTTTAATTAAAAATTGTATGTAAAATTATCCATCACACATACACACACTTACTGATAGTAACTCATAATCACAAGTGGTCTTTTTAAACTTATTAGAATAGTAGCTTTAACAACTAGAAAATACGAATATGTATTCCCCTCTTTTTTAGTCTAAATATACATAGATCTATCAATAATATATTTAAAAATTGTAAATAGATAATTTGATAAAAACAAATTGAGGTCCAAGTGCTTGTGAGTCTTTTTGTGAAGCTTGAAATCTTTTCTCCACATTAATTAACGTAGTTGAGTTGATAAATGATTTTAAAAAAAGGGAAAGTTATATAATTATCAATGCTATCAGTTATGACATAAAAACAGGATGTTGCAAGAATATCATGCAACAAACGGAAGAAAAACTAATGACCTTGTCTTATAGTTTTATTTTTTTCACTAATAAATCATACAACTCTTACGATAACAACGTTGAACTACGCAGTTAATGGTTTAAAAAAAGAAAATATATATTTAAGGCTTTCTCTGAAATTTCTCAATTAATGCTACTGTAATCTTGAAAGACGTTTATGTTCTTTTGATATTATAGTGATAAAGATGGACGCTTCGTATATTCATGATACACGACGCACTGACAGTAATTGTAAGCTTCAGATAAGATAAGTTATCAATCATCGGAAACAGACTATTAAACCTATGTCCATATCTAGGTAACTTTTATTCCCTTAATAGTAATCTAGTACTCTGTTCATAATTTTTCAGTACTGTTCAATAATAATTTAGCCTTCTCCTAATTCAGATACTTCTTTAAAAAATTTCTCTCTTTCATACGTTTTTTTTTTTTTTTTTTTCAATTTTTTTCTCTATATTAAATTTCTTTGTGTTTAAAATTGAAAAAAAAAACTAATAGAAAATGCGTGTATCAAATGCTACATTATTCAACCTCTATAATAATTAATCATTCGTCTAAATATACTTAACTTTTTGTCACTACTCTTAGAAAAAAAATGTTATTGTTTTATAAGCTAATTTCACATATAATGTAAGAATAATTCACCTTACTTGGTGTTGTTTTAAATCTACATTTGCATGTTCAAATATTTTTTTTACTTACAAAAATTCAAAGTATCTTAGAAGACATATTAACCCTTTAACTGTCAAGATATTTTGATGATTTGGATACATAAAGTGACAATTTTTTATTACAAAAATCAAATGTTAAGTAGAAAATAAAATGTACTTAGTAGTTAAAAACATATTTTGAATTACACATGCATCAACATTTTTAGGTTTTATAGCAACTGCATGATCGTTTGAGTAGGCTGTACCACAGCGGAGTTGTGGTAAGGTTTGCTTTTAGTGAAACAATTTCTTTCTAAAAAATAAAATAATATAAAAATAAATGAAAAATTATTACACCAGAATCGTGTTTCCTTCCTTATCGTTTTTCCATTTGCATCCTTTTTCAAACAAACTTTGAACTATCTTGTAGGCTCACGTTTTGCGGGAGTAGGATGAATTTAGGATAAAAAATGTCATTCACTAAGACGGTCCGAGTTATCTACTGTAGGTGGTCTGCCAGGATTCTTTTCTCCAGAAGCTCTATCATCATATTTATAAAAAGATCTTCTACAACTAGGATTCCAAATTCTAACAATACACTGCTAGCCACCGTAAATGCAACACCACTGAAGGAAGCACGCAAATAACCTGAAATTTACAACATGCATTAGTGGAGCTGAGATATGTAAATAATTAGAATTTCAGCGCAGACACACATCTCACGCCTGTGGCGCCACCTTAAAGCGCTATTTAAGGCTTAGAGATTTTGGCGATTTCAAGTTCGGCAAATGTGTTTTTCTTGTGATTTTTTTCAAAAAACGATAAGTTATGTCTCGTAGAAAACAGCGATCAGCTTTTGATCAAGTATCCGAGTTCGACAGAGGAAGGATAGTGGCCTACCGAGATCTTTCAGGGAAATCGGTAGTCGTGTTGGACGAAACCAAACAATTGTAATGCGGATATGTGACCGTTGGATGCAGGAGGGTACGATGGACCAACGTGGTCGATTGCATCCACCTCAGTACACCACTACACGTGAGGACAGGCAAATTGTGCGCATGGCAGTGCCGGATCGCTCAGTCACATCACAGCCCATTGAGTCTGTAACGCATCATTCAGTGTCTGCGCGTACCATTCGACGCCGTTTACAGCAGAGTGGTCTGTCCGCAAGACGTCCATTGCTTGGTCTACCCTTGACGCAGAACCACAGACGTCTCCGCCGCCAATGGTGCGATGAAAGAAGGATGTGGGTGGCAGAATGGAATGAATTTGTCTTTACTGACGAGTCACACATCTGTCTGCAAGACCACGATGGTCGGATTCGAGTCTGCAGACACCGTGAAGAGAGGATGCTGAACCTGAGGATCCTACCCAGCTGCGTTATGCACCGCCACACTGGTCCTGCACCGGGTATTATGGTATGGGGTGGTATTGGATATCACTCTCACACTCCTATAATACGAATTGCCGGTACTTTAAACAGCCAGCGCTACATCTCCGAGGTGTTGGAGTCAGTTGTCCTTCCCTACCACCAGGGCTTGGCCACAGCCATATTTCAACAGGATAATGCGCGACCACGAGTGGCACGCATTCTCCAAAGGTTATTCGTCAATCACCAGATTGAATTGCTTCCCTGGCCGGCTCGCTCTCCAGATCTTTCACCGATATAAAACATGTGGTCCATAGTTGCTCAACGATTGACCCAGATTACACCCCCAACTGCCACACCAGATCAACTTTGGCAACATGTGGAAGCTGCTTGGTCCGCTGTACCCCAAGAACACATCCAAAGTCTCTTTAAATCAATGCCGAGGCGTGTGGCACCGGTGATCTCCAACAATGGCGGTTACTCTGGCTACTGATTCTGGCAGGAACCACACTTCACAGAAGTCTATAAATTTAATCATTTGATACTTGGTCAACATTTTATCTACAAAATAAATTTTGTTGTGCCATCTCTTGTCTTTCTTGGTGTTACATTTACGGTGGCCAGCAGTGTGTATATTTTTCGACTATATTATGATAGAGTAAAAATGAGTTCCAGAGTACCTCGTCTATAGTGAATGTTAAAATATATTTCAAATTTTTTTTCTGGTGTTTTCGGTTTGTCGGATGAAAGGATATTTCCTGATCACAGCGATCTACATGACCCATAGTGAAATTGTAGTAAAAAACAATCTTTGACTTGAGTAAATCTTTAGGGGGATTTTTTTGAGGTTGACCATGGAATTATCAAAATGCTGCTCTTCAAACGCCATCTATTGAATTGATCCAAAATTAACTTTTTCCGATTCAGATTCGGATTTAACTAAGAGATAAAGCCGAAATAAACTTTTTCTGATATGAACTAGGGTGTAACAATAAGATGCACTCAAAAAATAACCCCGTATAATACTCGGACGTGACATTTTTGAGCATTAGTGACATGCCCGAGATAATCTCAGGGATGACATTTTGGAGCACTTGTATCGCGCCCAAGATAATCTCGGACATGGTAGTTAAAAGGTTAATGGAAAATAAAAAATTAAGAATACTGGATAAGTAGGAATATATTTGTGCTTGTGATTCATTATAAACTAATAGCGTGCATTATTTTACTTATATATTTTAGTTTTCTTCAGCCAAAATAAATACATACTCATTTTTAAGACATCCGAGAGAGAAAGAACTAAGAAAATGCAACTATATACACTCACTTCCAAAAGTTAAGCGCGGAGAGGAAAATGCTAATTTCCGGAAGCCAATCTGAATTGAAGAGGATGCAATTCTCTGCAGAGGTAGATGGAAATATGCAAATATGTTAGGTAACAGCCAATCGTGCTTTCATGTCAAGAAATATGCAAAAAGGGCAGTCTTATAAGAAGACAGCTTTATGAAGGATTACAGAAGTTGATTGTAAGTGCTGATAGAAGATGTTTAAAGCTTTCGTACAATTTGTTTTCAAGACATACGTGTTTCTATGACTTCCAGAAAACGAATGGAAGATTCTGAGCGCTGGCGTGCTGTATGGCGCATTGAAGCAGGACAGTCGAACACAGATGTTGCTCTTTTTTTTCGGCGTTCATCATTCCGTAATGTCATGTTTATGGAAACAATTCCAAACCAAACAGACAGTTGACCGAAGGCCCGTAGGTGGTCGCCGAAGGGTTACAATCCCCGCGGAAGATCAATATATTGCTATTATAGCCAAGCGGAATCGCAGAGCGACCTCCACACGTGTGGCATCTATGGTTACAGCATCCATTGGTACGGCTATATCTGCTGCTACTGTACGCCGAAGATTACATATGAATGGACTATATGCCCGGGTACCTCGAGTTTGGGTTCCTCTATCCGTCCAATCAAGAGGGGCACTATTAAAGTGGTGCCGGGATTATGGCAATTGGACTGTGTCTGACTGGGGAATTGTCACGTTTACTGATGAGTCAAGATTTTCTCTGGAGCCAGATGACAAGCGAATAAGGATATGGCGTAAACAAGGAGCATGCAATCAACCCCAAAACATCACCGAACATCACGCATTCCGAGGCGGAAGCATTATGGTCTGGGCAGGGATTTCATTAGGATACCGCACCGACCTGCACATCTTTAAACGGGGTTCTGTGATGGCTGTTCGGTATCGAGGTGAAGTCCTAGAACCCATTGGGAGATTGTACGCTGCAGCTGTTGACTCTACTTATGTTTTAATGGACGATAACGCACGTCCCCATAGAGCTGACATCGTCGATGACTACCTAGAGAGTGAAGGGATTGCGCGTATGGCGTGGGCAGCATATTCGCCCGACCTTAATCCCATTGAAAATATTTGGGATGCTCTCGGCCGTGCTGTATCTTCACGTTTCTCACATCTAGCCACTCTTATTGAGCTGGAAACTGCTCTACAAGAAGAATTGCGATTGCTTAATACTGCGTTGTTCACCACCTAATTGAAAGCATGGTCAGAAGGTGTACACTTTGCATACAGATGAGGGGGGATCACATACCCTATTAATGTCCTTTTTTTCATTTTATGCTGTTTATTTTCACTTTATACATAATTCTGTTTAAGTCTCCAGTATGACATTATCTGATAACTTACAAAAATTTAATCTTGTTTTCCTTTCTGTATATAATTATTGATTTTGTTTTATGTATAAATATGTATGCTACTTTACTGCCACATTTTGTGTCAATCAAAGTAGTATTTGTTGATTTTTTTGCATTTTACATATTCGTGCTTAACTTTTAGAAGTGAGTGTACTCTGAAGGGTTTTTTTTTCAGATTTCTGTATTAACCAACCTGCTTTCCTGGATGGCTCTCGACATTATATAACCATTAGAGTCCGTTGCATCTATCACATGCAATTAATATAATTTAATTATTAAGATTGAAGATGGTGTTTATTAAAACAAGAAAAAACTTCTTCCGTAGTTTTTGGAAAACGTTCCTTTTATATTAGTAGATATGTAACAATCTGCATGCAATCAAGATTTTAAATCGCTTAACGAAAATACAAATCAATTACATATATCACACAAAAAATTTGATTTCATAATGAGCCTTAATGTCTCCTTTTTGCAAAACTTCTCAACGGGCACAATAAATATTCTTGGCTAGAAAAGATAAGATTATTGGAAATTTTACTGTTATCGACACGAATCAACCCGAAGTTTCCCATTTGAATTAACTAGAGCAACACGAAAGTTGTAAAGGAACTGAGTCGAAATTAGGGAGCAGAAACATTTATTATTACACACGACCGTCTTATGTGGAACAAGTACCCAGCTTCGTAACACAGCTTGAATATTGCCAGTCAAAATCCCAAATCAATGACTAACTTGAGAATCTCACCCTTTTAAATGTTGTTAAATAATTGCAATGGTTTTTGTTCACACATTTAGGGATATCTAATTTTTAAATGCGGTATTAACATTATATTGATCTTATACGTAGTAGAAATACACATAATAGATGGGATTCATTTTATTAGTAGAAATCTTATGTAAGCCCTAATTTTAGGTGGTCTGCTTGATAATTTTAAATTTTCACAATTTTTCTCAAGCACAACTCTTAATTTTGAGGTGATTGCCAATGAACTTGAACAGTTAGGAGTATAGACAATAAACTCCTAACTGTTTAACAGTTAGGAGTATTGTAATTTCTGCGCACAAGAAGAATAAGAATGATAAAAGAATTCACTATAAGAATAATCTTTATCCCATGTTCTCTTTGCGAGTAATTTTTTATCCACTTATCCATTTTATGAGGGGATTTTAACCAACAGCTTTTTAACCAATAGCCAATCAACTAATCATAGCTACAATATGCCCTTCTATCGATATAAGTTTCGTGTAGCTAAAAAAAACTTTCTAGATGAAGATACATCACCTATCATCCACTTGCCCAAAGGCACACTGAAAGGCCGGAAAACGAAACAAGACACTAAGGTCAGGGGCGAGTGAATAAGAGTTGCATTAATGCTGCACTATAAAGCAACACAAGGTCTTCGTCGAGAGTCATTCGTCTAGAGCAGGGGTCGGCAACCTATGGCACACGTGCCACATGTGGCATGTGGTACAATTCTCAGTGGCACTCTGCACTATATAAATTTATCAATTTTTTAGTGAATGAAGATGATAAATATGTAATGGACCTTATTTGACAAACATCTTCAGAATTATAGACATTTACGGAATACGAAAAATTCTGAACGATGACTCTAAAGATAAAATGTACAGCTATTTTGCAAAGTATTGAATGTCATTTCTGGAGAGATTTATTGTTTGAAGAGAGAAAATTGCATGTGCGTTTGGTTTTACATATCTAAGGAAACAATTCTTTCCTCATGTAAAAAATATTTTGAGTCCGCAAAAAAATTGTTCAACAATTGAATGCCCAGAATAGTGTCACGTTGAAAGTCACAAATTATGCCCCTGATTTTATGATATGTGGTGCCAGCACTGGGTTCGCATTTAAATTTTTATTTAACTACGAACTACTTATATTTTACGATGCCTATTTCTTTTTTTAATGAATATGTTTAAAAATACATAATATATGTACAACTTCAATTTTTTTTATTTTTGATGAAAAAATGGCTATATTTTACTCTGTTTATGTTAAGAAATGTCTTTAAATGATGCAAAATTAAAACATAATAAAACTCTAAATTTATATTATTAAACTCTGTTCTATAACTCTGCATGCAGAACCGTAGGAACCGGGTTGTTTCAAAAATGTTTTAATGTGTGGCACACTGAACCATATTGATGGAGTGGTTTGGCACGCCATAGCTAAAAGGTTGCCGACCCCTGGTCTAGAGTCTAGGGAGCTTAGTAGTACTCATGCACCCATTTTAAAGCACATGTTCATAAAAATAAGAGTTTCTTTTTGAACTTGCAGAGATATCTTCCCTCCAAAGACAGATATAAACCTATAAGCATCTTCATCTACAGGGACTGTAAAAGCTGGTGCATTTATCATGTCGAGCTCAACAGATGCTTGTGAAACCAGACACAATGACCAATGAGAGAACTTTTCTCTTATATGTTACTCGATCATGCACTCGCGATTATAAATCTAATTGTGTAGTACATCAAGTATTCTTTTGATTAGCTTACTTTGGAGACTACTTACCCATAAACTACTTTTTCTTTGAGACGGTGTCCCTGGAATTATTGGATTTGCCCACTGACTACAAGACACATTTTTACTGAAGGTTCTATTTCTAACACACTTTCACTTCAAACATTACAAATCTTAAACTTCAACGATGATTGACTTGTTTAAAAACTCTCTTCAACCACAATTTTCTTAAAATCTTTTGTAAAACACTCGTTTATTTCCGTACTTTTAATCTTATTTTTAGATTTTACCCATAGTTAAGACTTAAATTCTTTTAATTAAATAGAAAATCTTTTTACTTTGAGTTTGGTGCACTATAACCCAAAAGGACCAGATCCCTGAAATTCAAACCAATCAACCAACCATCTTGCGTATGTAATTGAGCAATCTCTTATTCCTTTTCGTTGGATTATTTCTTTTCTGAAGGCGATGACATCATTTTAAGAAGGTAATGCTAGGCTATTGAGCTCACATTATGCAGAATTGATTTCAAGAGCATGTGGATTCCTTTAAGCATTTGATTTGATCTCCTCAAAGTCTTGACCTCAGTCTCATTTAAAATCTATAAGACGTGCTTGACAGGGCGTTAAGGTATGATAGGATTTTTCTTCATTTCAATATATGGGTGAAATGTTAATGCTATTGTAGAAAAAAATATGCAACCATACATTGCAAAATTTGATAAATCCTTTCCAAAATCCATATGTGCTATGATTTATGCCAAATGTTGGTTCATGCAAATGTTAAGATCTATAATTTGTTTTTGACCAGGCAGTATATGTAGCTAAAGTTTGGTATTTGCTTTACCTATGTAAGAAAATACTGTAAAATCTCCTGTTTAATTTTCTTTGTCTAGTTGGTAAAGAACATTATTAATGTTTATAGTAATCATTAAATTTTTCTATGAATGTTGATCAGCCGGCTGGGGCTCATATTCATTCCGAGTGTTAAGAGGGGTCATTTTCCTGGAAGTTCAAGTAAACTTGTCCACCCTGGATTAGTTAGTCAGGATTTGTCGCACAATCTAGCTACCTCTTCAAAATCGTGCAATTCAGTTTTCCAACATTTTCGTTCAACTTATGAGTTACTTACTGCAATATTTACTACAAACACCTTTGCACAGCCATGTCTAAACGGTGCAAAAGGTGGCCTATGACCAGTTTCTTTCATCCGGATCATGCGACCACTTTCGAAATCGAGCAAATGGCGAGAAGGTCTTCGATACCGTCATAATGGTATTATTGGTTGTGTCTCTAATTAATTGTAATGCCAACACAAGGAAAATATAGAATTCACCTTCCAGCGTATTTCGAAGCCCACAGCTGTAGAAATGAGCCACTTATAATTATTATCTACTTTATTCAGCTACTGTTTTAGCTGCGTAGTAAAAACGAATTTTAAGACGAAAATTTACAATCATTGACATTGAAAATGTAATTATTTGCATATTGGTTTAATACAATTTGCTTAGAATATCCCGAGCTGATCGAACTATTCTTAGAAGAGTAATTTCTGCATAAGTGTGCAATTTTTATAGAGGTAGATATGAAAAAAATGGCTAATAAAAATACCTGCGTATCTAAACATGCAGAAAATGATGTATGTTTAGTTTATTCAAACATTTTCCTACATCATTTCTCATAGAATAAGGCTTTAATCAATCAGTCATATCATATATCATGTTCAACAAAGAAGAAATATATTGAGACATCATTTATTCTTTTGTTTCTTACAAAAATATTTAATATATCAAATATTAAGTATCACTAATTTAATTTCGCAACGTCGACATTAAGGATCTTATTAACAATTAGAGAAAATTTTGATACATCTTATATATATATATATATATATATATATATAGATAGATAGATTCAATTTTCTTTTCTTTTCTTTCTTTTTTTAAATACAAGCATCTTCCCTGATAGGTACTGTACCCCTGGAGACGCAAAACTGCATTTAATTCAACTTTCTGTGTTTTTGAAACATACGTAAAGTATGAATAAAAAATTAATTTAACAACTTATTTTATTAAACTTTCACTGAAAAATTACGTATACTTTACAGCCGCATTAATTCAAATTACTACGAAATCCACATGCTTAGTAAGAAAATTTAGTACCCATAAACATGTAAAAGTGGGTGATCTGTCTACGATGTTCAACATTTTATAATACTAAACTTCATACAGAAGATGCGAACTAATTTTGAAATTGATTTATTAGAGAGTTAATTGAATTGGGAATATATATAGCATTTCACATACATATGTGAACTTTATTCTCTGAAACCGTTTTAGGTTACTTTATTTTTTATATTGTTTAACTTTTATGAGATGGCGAATCTCTATTTTTTGCAGTCATTGCTGCAAGCATTCCGTGCATAGAAATTTTCAGTTAATAACCGTAACTTTGCAAGACTTGTATCATTACTGGGATACTGGTCTTGATCTAATATCTTTTTGGATATATTCGACCAGTTACGTAAGAGTTGGATATATTACCAGTTACGAATATAAGGGTTCTCTTTCAAAGTCAGGTTTTGAGCCCCAAGTCAGATCTTACAAAGGGTTGCAAAGTGATTTATTATAAGTGTGATTTTTTTTTACTGATATCGATAAGAATTACACAAATGAGGATTTTCGGAGATTAGAACTTTGATTCATAAGCACGTAACATACCACTAGACAAAAGTGATCACTCCTGTCCGGAGGCTGTTACTGGCTTATTTTAGATATCACCACAGTACTCCCCCACCAATGATTCGGTGGATAGGCGAACGAACGAGATATTTGTTGTTATGGTGAGCGTGTGAGTTGCTTCTGCTACGTCAAGCGAGTTTTGCTGCATCAAGTAAGTCTGACGATTTCGGTTGCTGCATCGAGTGGATATGACGACTTTGCTTGCGGGTCGATCGCACCACGACAGATCAAAAGATTTTGCGTTTTCTCTTTTCGGCCAAGGTCGCCAATGTCAGAGATTAGAACCCGTGACGCTCGGATTTGAAGTCAAGTAATATGATCACCAGACAAAAGTGATCACTCCTGTCTGGAGGCTGTTACTGGGTTATTTAGATACCATCACATTAGTCTTTGAGAGTATGAAGAGTTGAACTGGTATATGTCTTTGCAAAACGACCTTGTCATAATTATTTTAGTTTGTAGAATCAAAGAGTTTTTTTGGTAAACGCGTAACGGAACAACAGCAACATATTTTCTCCCAAAATTTAGATGTCGCATTAATTCACCTAAGCTGCCATTGATTTCCTCTTTGAATCACAAAAAATTTTATGTTAATTTCAAAATCTGAGCTTTATTGGTTCAACTCTTCAATAATTATAGCCTTTGGCAGTTAGCTTTGCTTTTGTCAACAAACTATTCCACCGTAATTTAATACTTAGACGAATTATCTTTTTACAGCCAAACTCAGCATGAAAATAATTTGTGTAGCACCTCATTTTTGTGAAGTCGATTTCAAAATAATTTTACAATACCCATTTTCTTTTTTGTTTGTATATTTTCGCTCATATTGGATATATAAGTTTTATTCTTTTCTTTCTGTATATGAAACATTGTATCTGTTGCCGTACCACCTTCAAATTTAAAATTTGATTCTTTGTCTACAACTTCAATTAGCGCTCCTCGCTTTCAAGAATACCTTCTTATTTATAAGATATATTTTATATCTCAACAATACAAGCCCCAAAATCCTCTATTTTCTTATAAAGAACATAACACACTGCCAGGTATATGGAGTGTGCATGACTTCAGTGATAAAATAATTTAACCTCTACTGTACTTTTCTGCTGAAGTATTAACTATATAATATATATATAATTCTTGCTTCATTAATTAAAGAATTTACTTTGAAATGCACGGGTGTTTTCTTTCGACAGTTTTTTTAGCAATTTACACATAGTCAAGCTACAGCATAGTCCTGCGCTTAGATTTCAGGGAATTTCATTTGTAACCTGAAGTCTAGTCAAATCATACTATTTATAAACTTTTAAATGTTTCAGTGGTAAGGTTTTGATTTCCCACTATTAATTCTTTTAAGAGAATAATTCTTGGGAATCCTAAGAGATTTTTTTACTTTTTGAATTTCAGGGAATTAAAAAAGGATAAAATCTTACGATTTCCTGAGATTCCGGATTCCCCATAACGAAACTCGAATCCTAACATGTCCAGATGACCTTCCTCTGAACTATACTTAAGAGAATACTAATTAAGGCGATATTCTACCATCTACACAATTTTTTTAATTTTTAATACTTGATATTTGGTTTTAATTGTATTTTATAAATGTTAATATTTAATAATAATTCCATTCAAAAAATTTTTAATTTGTTGCAAAATGTTTGTAAAATTTAAATTTTTTGAACTTTTATAAACATTTTTTAAACTCCTAAAGCTTTTTTAAATGTCTCTTTTCTTTCAAAATTTTTTTCCAAGTACCTTATAATATACTACATAAAACTGTGCATGGATTTTTTTCTGCTGTTGCTCTTTAATTTTTAATTAATTAATATTTATTAATATATTTCAATATTATTTAATTTATTAATTAAACTTCCAAAAATTCTCAAAAAAACATTACTTTTGATTTTGAAATTTTTTAGAAAAAGTATTAAACGTGTTAGAGCTAATTCCATGCACAGTTTTACAAAACATACATTTAGGAACAATGTATAAAAAATTTCAAACCCATACTTCAATTATCAAAAAAGCCTTAGGGTTTTGAATAATAGCATATGTACAAAAATTCATCTTGGAGAAAAATGAGTTTGAAGTTTTCATTCCATGAATAGCATGATATAATATTCATCGAATAGTCTGAAACTTATATGAAATGTTAATAAGCTTATTTAAAACTGCTTACCATAAGAAATTGCAAAAATGTAGAACAATTAAGCAGTATACTGGCATAATGAATATATAGAAGAAAACGAATGAAAGATCAATATTTCATAAAGTTTTATCTTAATAACTATTTAAAAAAAATAAATACACTCACTTCAGAGTTAATTTCATGCCCAGAGCTAATGGACAACATGAACAAAAGATATTTATGCCTTTATTTTTTATTTCCATGATTTTAAAAGCCTTCGCATGTTAAATATTGTACACAAATGAAAGCAAAATCAAATTACAATTTATAGGTAAAATATGTCAAAATCTAAGAACTGCATATGTACATTTGTTTAAATAAATATCTTAAAGTGTTTTAATAATAAAAGTGTTGAATTTCACACACATGGGATAGATATATATATTTCACTAAAAACAAATATGTGTAAAAATGGGAGAGTTTTTCTACTCTTTTGCGAATTGGATTTTTAATTATATGAGTAATCACAAAATGAGATTTAGTATTTGTGCTTTGGAGAATCCGTTTTGAAGTTTTATTTTCGTTCATACTAAAATCATAAAAAGCACTCACAACTTTTAAATCTTGATCAAATCCATTTGCTCTTCCAATAAACAATGCACAAACTAGAATTTTGCATGAATTGCACAATTCTTTCTTGAAATGATTTGTTACTGCATATATAATGTCAGTCTAATTTATACGAGGTAGAAATTAAAATTATTTAAAAACTAGCTTTTTTACTCGCGGCTCCGCTCGCGATGATGTTTTTAAAAAACTGTCAAAGTCGTAATCATTATCATTAGAAAGTAAATAACATAATATGGTAATTTTTTTATTGCTTGTGACTGGAACCAAAAAAATTTAAAAATTCTAAAATTGAGCTTAGTTTAAAAAAACTGAAAACGCAATTTATTATAATAATTAACAACAAAAATTCAATAACTTAAACTATTAATATCTTTAAATATCGAAAGTATCTACGTTTAATATATAATTTCTCTTTAAAAGAGCTCAAAACAGAATATTATTCTAAGATGCTACTGTATACCATATTATATGTTCTTCCGTCAGTTACAAATATGTGAAGATTTGGGCATTGGCACAGCGATCAGGCTACATATGGTTGGCCATGGGAAAAACATTGCTTTTCCAAATGCACCCTTGCTACCTGTGAAAAATGTTAGCTTTGTTAAAAGCAACATTAAAACTGGAAATTGAACTCGTTTGAAATGAAACGGTAGGTCAGGGGGGTACTTGGAATTCGAGATATGATAACACTATCCCTTTTCATGACATATGTTAAAATATTGGCACCAAGTATATTCTGCATCAGTTTTGTGATCCAATGCCTCGTTCTTTTACATAGTCGAGGAGCATCGAGATTTTGCGTAACTGGTACATTTAGTTTTAATTGAAGTTTATTTATACCCCCCTCCCCCGCACGTCGTTTAAATTTTCAATGTTGATTTTATGGACAATGTCATTGTTAGGCGCCAATATTGATCTTTCGCGCAACCACTGATCCCAATTCAAATTTTGTTGCAAGCCCGGTAAATTAGATCAATAAGATTTACATCATTTTCTTCTACATTACAAATTTCTCTGGAAGTAAAATATAACCTCCAGCATTTGCATCCCAAACATCTATAACCGGTTTTTAATTGCGTCTCTGCATAATGTTCCGAATCTATGTCATTATGAAGATACACTCTCATATTCGTTTTCAGACTGATTTTTCAACTTTTGCCCATAAGTTTGATGATTTAATAGAGATTGATTTCAACTGCCGTTGTACCCCTCTGGATTACAGGGAGAGTTTTCAAAATTTACCAGCCAATATATAATAAAAAGCTATCATTCCTCCTATAATATCTGTACTCTCTCGTAAATCCTGAAGAGTCCGATTTAACCGCTTCTATAGTTTCTTGTGAGACATCGTACTTTCATCCCACACTAAAAGCTTACATTGTGGAAGCATCCTGCCTTGAGAGCAATTTTTTCTGAAATTTCAGATGAGTGAATCTTCAAATGCAAGATTAAGCGATAATTTTAAAACGGAATGTGAAGTACGACCGTTGGTCAGTAAAGTCGCGGCTATACCAGAAGAAGCCATAGCAACTGCTATCTTCTGGGTTTTTCTGACGGTCATTAATAATAAGTTTAGCAAAAACGTTTTTCCGGTTCCTCTGGGAGCGTCGAGAAAAAAGAGTGCACCACTGCCGAATTCTACTTTACGTAACACGTGACTTTGTTCTGGAGTTAATTGAGGGATAAATTCTGTTACTTGATGTTGCAATGCTATAAAATCGTAGTTTAATTCTCAAGCAATTTCATTAACAAAGCTATTTCCGGCGACACATCTAGGACTAATAATTCCAAAATCATGTAGCTTCTTCCCAACCATTCTGAAAACCTTTGTTGCGTTTCGTTGTATATGTGTTCATTGAAAGGCATATTTGGTTGTTTTTTGTCGTAAAATATCTTCCACCATGTAGTCTTTGTACTTAATCCAAAAATTCAAAGTAATAAATACTTTCAAAACTAATCAAACTACTAAAGTAATCAAAACCTTTTATGAAACTGTCAATTAATATTACCATAGAATTTTCAATATCACGCGTGCGCGATTCACTCTAAAACTTTATTTTCGTTTCCCTCTTTAAAAAGTAGGTGAAAATTTGCATTAAAATATCTGGGATTGTCGGAATAGAGAGCTTCTTAGTCAACTTGGCGATATTTCTCAAAGTTTGAGTTTGGCATTTAACAAACTTAAGTAAAAAACGTTAGACGTTTTATAAAAAACCATTTTAAAAATTGCTTTTTGTAAAGATGCTAAATTACACTATGTTTCTGTTATTTTTTACAAATGTGAAAAAAAATTTTATTAAAATTTCTATTATTGACCAAATGCATAATTTTTCGCCAACTTGGCGGGGAGTAAGTAACGTCAACGTTTTACCCGCATAGCTCCCGTTTCCGTAGGAATATGGAGATAAAATATATCTTATGTTACTACCTGATAATGTAGCTTTCCATTGGTGAAAGAATTTTTAAATCGGACCAGAAGTTCCCGATATTAGTCAAAACAAACAAACAGACAAAAATTTTAAAATTGATTTTTTGATATAAGTACCGTATATACCTTTAAATACATTTAGTAAAAAGCTGTTAATTTGAAATTACAAACAGACACTTCAATTTTATTTATTTTGTATAGATGCTGGGCGAGGTTTCATTAATACGAGGTTCATTTTTATCAGGCTCTTTTCTAGCAGATAATCTGAAATGTGGGCGTGGTAGTTGCTGTCCAACATAAAATATTGCTCCATAACTTGATAAAAAAATGCAGGTATGGCTTTGAAATTTTGCAGGCATGTGTGTTTATAAGAATTCGAGGTATCAAATAAGCCAAAAAAAATTCGATAGTTTGATGATTTTAAGAGTACATATCGCCTTAATTAGATATATTGCTTTAAAAAAGCTTTAAAAATGCATATTAACTGTTTAAATATTCCGGAACTTCCCAATAAGTTTTATTTAGGTTAAAGTCGACTGGGTATTCGTTGTTCTTTTTGATACGCTTTTATAAGTTTCACTTTTATGTAACGGAATCTTTGAACTAGATTTTTACCCACTTTAAAAGGTCAGATTAATTCGAAATTTGGCACACTTGTCAAGGACCAATGACAATAGAATAATTTGTAATTTTGTTCCATTGTCCTTATCAGAACAACAGGAATAACGATTTTAATATTTGGCGACTAATTCCATATACCACTTCCAGATTTGGCGATTTATTCCATATACCACTTCCAGATTTGGCGACTTATTGCATATACCATTTTCTGATTTAGTGACTAATTCTATGTACCATTTCCAGATTTGGCGACTAAAAGATTCAGGTGTAACCCAAAAGCGCGAATGCACTTGTGGTTAATACAAGTAAAACAAACAGAAAAAAGTGTTCTTTATGTGGGAAAGTGGTGCGTCAGTAATTTTTTACTATAATATAAACAATTATCTATTTTTTCTGAAAATGGAAATAAGAAAAAAAAGACTCGTGCATTTGAAAAAATAATTTATGCTCTAAGTGCAAAATATTTCTTTAT
>BMAO01016651.1:0-29560 GCA_019973975.1 Trichonephila clavata
GGAGGACATTTGAGCTCCTGACAGATTTAACGTGCATTGCTACCCTACACAGCAGGTCTCTCTCAGCGGTACTAGACTCGAGCTCATAAACATGCCGACCGTGAATCCGTTACTTTGACCACTAGGCTATAGCTGCCACAGAGAATTACAGCAGTATATAAGAAGCTTCAGAGCAAATTCCAAGTCACTAATGGTTCACAGCTAAATACAACCTTGCATGAGAAATTCAAACATACAAGTAGTATAACAGATAAGAAAATAGAAACAGTTGGAAGACACCAATTGGCTATTACAGATGTGAATGTACAGGTAATTCAGGAAACAATTGCATGCTCCTCTAGTTAATTAGTCGGGAAACTGCAGCTGCACGTTAGTTTAAGATACAACCCTGATCTAGATTATATTATTCTCAGAATCTCCATAAACTATGTTTGAATCCTGATAATATATTTATGCTGCATCATTTAATTCATACAATGGTCATTATTTACAAAATGTTTCCACTATAACTTTAACTTGTTTATATACTAAAAGCCAAGCAGCATGTATTGTGTAATCAAAGTGAGAATTAAAATTTCATTTCTAATGCAAATTGCTGTTCATACGTAGACTGTATAATATGTTCTTTATTTGCTTTCTGATGTATCAGTTATAGTTGCATCATCATATAATTATCTAGATTAGGGGTATTCAACTTTCTTTTCTGCCACACATGACAACTATTGCACATGGATGATGGGGGGGGGGTAGTTTTAGTTAGAAAAAAGACATTTGAAATGTGGAAAATTGATTAAAATATTATAACTCTCCAATTTTAGATTTTTTAATACTATATTAAACCCCAATTAAAAACTCAAAAAAAAAAAAAAAAAAAAAAAAAAATCAGTTTTATGCATTTTTTATCGAGTTATAGGATAGTTTCAATTTCCTATTCTTCAATAAAACAAATAATCCTTTTAAGAGCCAAAGTTCATTTTAGATTTTGATGGTTAATAAAAGTAATAAGTTACAGATCTTATAACAGCCAAATTTAAAAAAAAAAACTGAAAATCATCACATTAAAAGGAAAAAGATTATCTGAGAAAATAATTGAATTTCCTGTGCAAAGAGCAATGACCAGGCCACTCAGAAAAGCCTGGTGGGCCGCATGTAGCCTGCGGTTGAGTAATACGTTTTATTTCAATAAATATTTTTATATTTTTAGAAGTCTTTATTTATTACACAAGTCCTAACTACATGCAGTTCATGCACAAGATTAAGTCTAGTAGGACGTAAAAAAGTATAAGTCTGATACAACTGAGCAAAACAGTGCCACATACAATGTTTAAGTGCCTGACCTTGTTCCTGTACAGAATTTAAACATAGCAGCTGCTACAGATTGTATTTATAAAGGAACATATTTGTGTTCACACAGTAGTTACAAAAAGTGACCGTATGAGCAACTGTTACCAGTAGGTACACAATGGGATCTTTTTCACATATGATATAGTGACTTCAAGATATGTTCAAATGTTGCACGATTTTGTGGCCATTGAAAATATTTTAGTTGAATCATCTACAATATCCCAATGCATGCAAGGTAGTGTGAGGTCTTTTGAACTGAAATCAGGAACTCTGGGATGGGTGTATGTCTAATTTATGCCCTTTCACATGCATTTGCTACAAGAAATATTTTTAACAGTAGCTCCTTTCCTGTTATAAATTTTTGAAATCTGTCAGTCTATTTTAGGACTTTCAATAAGTCAAAAATTGTAGGTGAATCAGTCCAAAAGTAAAGGCCCGTGTTTTACCACAGTTACCCTTATGAAACTGAATGACAAAATATGACTTCCACTGCCACTATATTTTGAAGCTAATAAATATCAGAAAGAGTCTGACTCAGATAAATACTACACTCAAGAGCCGAAACATTATGACCACCTCTACATTTTGCAATGAATTCGCCTGGATGACGTGGAAGGCACATCACCAGGAGGAAATGGTATTTAGCTGCTGCTGGAGAGTCTGAAGAATCATTCTTTCACTTCTGTGTGTGATAGGAAAGGCTGCGGATCTAAGCAACTTTGATAGAGGGCAGATTGTAATGGCTCGGAACAAGTATTTCCGAAACTGCAGGACTCGTGGGTTGTTTGTGATCTACAGTTGTTAGTACTTATGCAAAGTGGATTAGGACGGTGAAACCAGCAGTAGACAACATGGTGTTGGCGTCCACTGCTATCAAAGAAAAAGGTTGTCGGAGACTGTCTCACATGGTGAAGCAAAACCGGAGCCAGACAGTGGCTCAGCTGATAGCCCAATACAATGCAGGGACAAGTAGAATAGTATCAGAGCACACTGTTGGATATGGGGCTACGCAGCAAATGTCCCCCTCGTGTGCCTTTGCTGACCAAGCATCATCGGCAACTGCACCAGTGCTGGGCCCGGGAACATCGCGACTGGTCCATGGATCAGTGGGAGAGAGTTGCCTGGTCAGATGAATCACGGTTTGTCATTCATCACGCCGATGGCCATGTCAGGATACACCGTCTTCCAGGCGAACAGTTGCTCCTCAATGTACAGTAGGTCATACAAAGGCCGGTGGCAGTGGTATTATGCTTTGGGGACGTTCTCTTGGTGTCTCTGGGACCCGTGGTTGTGGTAGAGCAGACCACAAATGCTACAGGATATTTGAACATCATTGCGGACATCTAATAGGAACAACCCCCATGTCACAAGGCTAAAATTGTGTTGCAGTGGTTCCAGGAACATGATACTAAATTCCAGTTAATGTCCTGGCCGCCTAACTCACCGGATCTCAATCTGATAGAACACATTTGGGATGTCATGGGACGACAACTCAGAGTTCAAAGGCCACCAATTTACAATATCTCGGATTGTTGTGACCGTTGCTTGAACATCTGGTACAATCTGTCTCTAGCCATCTACCAAGGACTTGTGGCCTCCATGCCATGGTGGATTGCAGCTGTGTTGTGCACCAACTTGTTATTGACAGTTGGTCATAATGTTTTGGCTCTTGAGTGTACATTACAGTGGTATACACAAGGTTGAGGGTTCAAACCTATCCAATATACCATGAGATTTTTAAATTCTAGCATAAGGATTATGTCTCAGTGCCATTGTCTAAATGTTTTTTATAGTATAACCCTCTTCCATTTTAAAAGTGGTCTGTGTATGCACTGCAGCAGCATATGCATTACAAGAGATGAGGATGCAATAAAAATTTCACATTATCCTAGTTGATACGTATCTACTAAGGTATAACAATTTCCTTTAAAAGAGGAAAGTATTTGTACAGTTCAAAAGTTTTGTGTACATATTCTCTAGATTCTTCCGAATTGTTAAATAAAGGGTGTCCCGAAATCATACAAGATTGAATTTTGCACTATTTCAGCAGTAAAACATTGCCAATGGATAAAGACTATAGGACAGCAGATAGTTTAAGGGTTATTAAAAATGGAGCACTACAGGATAGACAATGTGCTTTCATTGTTCAGCAATATTTTAAAATGCCATGGTCATATCAGAGTTATATTAATGTTGCACTTTTAAGCTGCAAGTGCACTATTGGTAAACTGACTTTGTAATTTTGAACCATGGTCAAGTACAAGGATGACACCTGACCTGGCACCTCGCCTTCTTCTGACTCCACACCACACCAGCAGAAAGGACATTTTATCCTCAACAGATTTAATGTGCATTGGCCCCCTCTACAGTGGCACTAGGCTTGAATTAAAGCATTTACTAAAAAAATTTTTCAGCTGGAGTGAAGACATTTAGCAGGTGTTAGTCAGTTTTCATTATAGTAAACTGTTCATTTTAATGAGCTTAATATATTGAATTGTGGAATTATTCCAATTAAGTAACATATTTTCTGTTTTAAACAGGCTACTTGTTCTTTTAAATAAGCAGACTTTCTTAAAAATAACAAACAATTTTTTAAAGTGAGAGTTTAGCAATTTGGCTTGTAATTCATTGTTTGCTGAACAGTACAAATTGATTTTCTTTTTAAAGTATTGGTGGTGTGTCCTTTCTGCTAATTATTCTGAAGAGTAGAACTTAGAAGTTTAACTTAAAAATATTTGAAACAAAAAGGAAAAATATACATAATACAGTTTTTGTTGCTGCTAATGTCCCCCTATCAGAAGTGTCAAATCGAGGCAAATGAAATTCATCATGGCAAAGGACTAGATTGTATCCTGTCATTAGCTGTAGCTTTCCGCACCACACAGGCAACAGTACGATTTGGCTCAGTTTCACCCCAATTTGAGAGAAAACACCCTGGAGCAGGGTCAGGGACCTCCCACCTCTGTTCCCTTTCCACCCATCTCTTGAAGGACTTGTAGCTCGATGATTATTTAGAGCACTCCTCTACCGTGAAGGTACTATACAAAACATTAATTCAATTCTAACAAAATATTTTGAAAGAATGGTATAAACTTATAACATTACATTACAATTTTCATTAATTTGCCAAATTTCAATAATTCTGTACATCCTGATTAACAGTCAATTTTGGAGAACCCAAAGGTAATGATTTTAAAATTAGGCCAAAGTGGCACCAAAATGCAATTTCAAATTTGAAATCATTGCAACATGAAACGAGATTGTCATGCCTGAAAATCAATGACAGCACTATTGCTGATGTAAAGAAAAATGAGACATGAATAAAAGTCAAATTTCCAAACAAATTTATAATGAAAAGGTTCAAAGGAAATGAAAAGAAAGAATCACTGCTGAAATTATAAAAATCATACAGGTTTTCTATTTTCTAAAAAATTCAGTTCTTACATTTAGTGCAAAAACATCACACACATTAGAATTTTTGTCTGCCATTTTAACATTGTGAAGCTTATTGCAAACATTTTCCTTTTTGATAATTTTATTTTAAAGTTAAAAAAAGGTCATTATTCAGATTAATGTACATATATATTTCTTTTTGAAGAAATCCTGGTTCAAAGTAAAAAGCATTAAAATGAATATTACGGTCAATTTCGAGCTGTTCCACAAATCACTAGGGTTACTACTTCATTTGTAGTTAAAAAATTTGGCAAACTTCTCATTTTTGTCACCAATGATTGCACATGGTACAACAAAACAGATTCTAATTATGCTTCACTTTAAGGTAAAAGTTTTTAATGCTTTAATATGATATTTCAATATTAATTATGGTACTTAAACATCATACCATTCATCAATTTGTCATATAAAATGATGTTGCCAAAGGCTGTGATAAACAGTCAATAGTGGAAAACTGTTTCCAACATGTATAAACACAATCTTGCTCATGCATAATTGGTTGCATTATTTTTATTGGAATCCTTCATATTATGTGTTTTTTAGAATTTTGAGAAAAAAGTATGTAGAAAATAAATTGTAATTTTACATGGTTTTACCAAATAAGATTTTGATAATGTTACTAAACTTAAAAGACAAATATGGAAAATTTTCCATAGACAAAAATAAATAAAGGATGTTTTTTTAATGTATGGAATGAATTAATGATTTTTTGCTTCAAAACATTAGGAATCAAAATTGGGAGATCCTTGTTTTGACAAGTTTCATGAAATTCTGGGTGAAATTGTCAAATCAGCCACTGGTCCGCCAAATTTTTGAAAAATCGCTAATTTGGCGCTTTTTTGCGTGTTGTGTTTTGGAGCAGCAACCCTACCACAACACGATCCTTCTTCCTCACTGATTCAAAAATCAAAGGGTTACCTGATTGGTGAACTTATCGATTTAGCAAGAAACACTTGGCAGGATAAGTGGCCGATTCAACAATTCAACCAAATTCTGGGTACCATCTTTCAGAAAAAGTAATGTTGGTCTTTCCAATCAGATTGCTTAGTTCAATAAAAGTGCTGAATTTACACAGTCAGAATTACAGAGCAAATGCACAGAATATTTTGTTAATTACATTTTCATCTTTAAATCTAATCTTTTTCTTTGTGGTAAATGAGTATCATAAGGTGGAATTTCTTCCCAATTCTCAATAAAGCACAAAAACAGAACAAAATTTAATTAACAAAATGTAGGTTAATTTGTAACATTTTGAAGATTTATAAGAAGAGAAAAAGTATTTTGAAAAAAGATGAACAAATGTTATGTGAAAAACTATCTAAACATTAAAACAAAACTAAGTTTAGATTAAGCAAAAAAAAAGTATTTTAAATATTCATAACTGTGAGAACCTAAATTAAACAGAAGCACAATAAAAATAAGTAAATTATTTTTAAAACATAACCCTCTCAATGCACATCCCGCTATTTCCACGGACAACATAGATGTAGCAAAATTTTTGTAACCAGTGATTTCTGCAGGTATGCATTTTTTCGACTATCTAGCTGTACAACCCATGCTGTTCTTGTTTATGCCTTTATGTTCATATATTTTTATGACCTAATTCTATGTTTTAAAATAGAAACTCTTTAACAGAAATTTTTTGCATATTTTAACTCTAAAATATAGATTTAATATGTAGGTTTGAAATACACAATAAAAAAAAGCAATTTTTGAACTTACTTTGATAAAATAATTATGCGGTGAGAGAGTTTTAAGAAAAATTTAATTTTCTTAAACACCAACACTCGATGAATGAAAATTTGCCACACAATAAAAGGAAAGCACTCAAAAGCAAGAGATATAATTGAAATCAATAGATAGATAATAATAATGATAAATAATATTACATGTATATAACAAAAAATAATGAATTCTAAGAACTCTTATCCTGAAATATTGCATTAAAGATATTTCAAGAAATGCCTTAATCAATCCAAAAATGAAAGAATAATCTAGGATCCAAAGAATATTTTCAAAAAATTCTAGAAAGTTCAATGTAACTGATTAAGCACTTTAGTTGAAAAGAGAAATCTGATTGAAAAGCCTGCCACTTTCTTCTGGTGAGGAACAACCCCCAGAATTCAATAGAAACCTTACCTCAAATGAATATTTAGGGTTATAAATAACATTTTTTCTTCCTTCAAGATATTTTTCATGTTAAAAATCTTCATAACATGTAGAAATCCAGTCTACTTTTAAGTGCTCCTTTTCTCTATTTTCATGCTTTGTTGAGGATTAGGGATCCTTCCACCTTTTATTTTTATCTTCCACTTACAAAAGAGGAAGATATTGCCAGCCTTTTGCAATTCTATATTACCCTAGGTAACTTTTTGGAGAAGTTTTTTATACTAAACTACCTCTAAAAACTGAATCACAAAAATAATCGTATTATAATTAGATAAAATTTAATAAAATTTTCTACTTCTAATACATTTTTATTCTAATTATGAGACAATTATCCCTTTTTATACAGAAAATAAAGCAAAAATTAAAAAGATGAGAACATATTAATTGATGTTTTAGACATATTTGGTGTAAACAGATTTCAACCACAACATAAAATTGTCTAGAGATAACTAATTCAATTGTTTATGATAGAAATTTAAAGCATTGCAAATGCATACATAGAAAGTAAAACAATTAGACTATTTTGTTTAAAAAAATATTTTATCATTAAAAAAAATGTCTCCATATATATTTCCATGAGATTTTTTTTGGTATAACAGTTGTATTACATTCTTAATTTGTCATGAAAATACATGATTCAACGAATTAATGGTTAAAATTATACGTAAGATCCCTTTGAAATGGAGAAAGATCGAGAACACCCAGAAATATAAAGGGATAATTCAAGCAAACAGTTTTGCTCTTTTAAATACAGAACATAAGATTTTTCAAAACAAAACTAATATAGCACGTTACTCGTTAATGAATTAAGCAAGTAAAATGCACATTGAAAAATTAAATCCTCCCGACAGAACTGTGGCTACAATTTTAATTTAATGATAAAAATAAATAATTTTAGTACTTAAAATTTCTTGTGTATGACTCACCTGCCAACAAAGTTCTCTAAAACACTACTCTTTCCAGCGCTTTGTCCTCCAACGACAGCAATTTGTGGCAAATCAATGGACAAATTTACACCCAACTTAGTAAAAGCGTCATGCAATTTATTCACAATTGGAATCAAACCATCCATTCCCTCGTTTCCTGCCATATTAAAGAGTTCTTCAATAAAATATTTGAAAAAGCTCACTAGACCAATTAAAGTCAAAGAACCATATTGACATATATGGTAATAGTAGTAGTTATTTTTTAGAAGCTCAAGATTTTTAAATAACAAACAAACTTTATGGCAAAAACAATTTTAGTTTCAGTGCTCATTAATTTGAATGAAATTTTAATTATTTTACAGGATAAAATAAATCTAAACAAAATTTGGAGTTTATTTTTATTAATATGGTAAAATTAAATAGGTCTACAGACTAGCCACTAAGGAACACCACTCACATATATTTTATTTATATTCAACTCAACACTACTAGTTTTAAAAATGTTCTGTTATTGTCGGCTGCTACGGCGTGCTTTGCTTACAAATAATTGGTAGGTTAGTTTGTTAACAGTTTATTTAACTGTAATAGTTAATTCTTTGGTATTCTTTTAAATAATATGTTTCTCAAAAATAATAGAAGTAAATTTATTTTTCAGGTCAGGGACACAGTTCTTTTTTACCAGTCATATTCACAATGAATTCTTATTCCCCAAAACGAATGACATTCCTCTTGAGAAAAAGCCTTCACTTTCAGCTATTCGACAAATTCGAAGTTTAGAATCTAAGTGGAGAAAAAATAGAAATGAAAAAGTTTTTAAAAATGCAGTCCATCATGATTTTTTAAAGAATGAAGCATCACCCTCTCATTTCATCGACTTATTGCGGGTTGCTTGTGACCGGTCTCATTGTCAGCCGGATCTTGTTTATTCTTTATTAATCAATTTAAAAAATGCCATTTATGAAAATGACATTGAATTTTCTCCATCATTCGAAGATAAGTTAGAAGCTTTTCATACTGTACTAAGTTACAAAAATTATGAGATTTTACAAGAGATCTGTAAGATATTTAAAATACAAGAACAGAGTCATTGTTTCAAAGAAGTTGTTGATAATCTTGTAAGCCAACAAAAGTTAGTTGAAGTAAGCTGCAGTCTTTCTTTTCTATTGTCTAATTTATTATTCTTTTTAGTTTATAGAAAATGAACTTCTGGTTTTAGTAGAACTTTCAAAGAGAGGTTGACAACCTCTGTAAGTTAATCTTTTTTAAAAAATTTACCCACATATATTGTATAATATTCAGTGAGAAAATGATATTCTATATTGTTGAACTCCTTTTAAAAGCTACAAAGGTCCTTTTGACTTTTTTCAGTTCAAAATAATTTACCATAACAGATTTTTATAATTTCGACAATAAAGTCTATTTTGCATCATTTCTAGAACTTCTAGTAAAGTTTTAACTATTACTATTTATTGTCATTTAATAAATTATTTATTTGTATTTTATTTTGACAAGATGTCAGATTAGGGTTATTGCATAGTTTGTCAGAAATTGGATTAAAAAAAAATGCCAAATACTTTGAATTATAGGCACACTATATTTCTAGAAAGCATATATGTCTGTACGTGCTACTACAGCTATTTAGGATTTTTGTTTTTCCCTCTCTTACTCTGATTTATAATTTTTTTTTTGTGTAGTGCTTATTGTATTTATGTGTTCTTCTGTAAAAATTTGTTCTGAAAAATATTAAATGAATATTTTACATTATGGTGCATTAAAACAGAAAAGTGTTTGGTATAAAAATTAAGATCTTTTATAATTTTTATATATTTATATTATTTTGGAAGAACATTAGAAGTAAAGTTATAACATGAAGTAAATATTTCAAATTTCAAAAGCTGAAGTTTGTGCAAGTTATAAAATTTTTGGAACTAGTTTGATGTCATGGGGCAGGGCGCCAAACGCTGTTTGGCGTGATAAGGAATCACGCCAAGCAGCGCATGCCATTGGAATGAAATTCAAGATGGTGGCCTAGCGGTAAGACTCGTCAAGAAAATAATTTTAAAGAACTGTTTTGAAAAACATTAAAATCGATTTCAAATGAAGAATTTAGGAATAGATTGAGACTAACCAAGATCAATAAATAATTAATATCAATATTACAAAAAAACCAAATTTACTAATAGTAATATTATGCAGTATACAATAATCTTGTAATATAATGTTATAGAAATTATTATATATATAATATTCATATAATACTAAATAGTAATAATTATTAGATATTCATATGGTATTACTTTTTATTTTATATAATAATCACGTAGTATAGTGTAATAGATTTTATAAAAAAGAATAATCATTCTATTGTAACATAAATAAGAATTGTACAGATATAAGAATACTCATTTAACATAATTATAAAATACATCAAAAAAAATTGTAAATAAATAACATAATAATAATAAATAAATAGCATAATGCTTAGAAATAAATAAAATAATAAAAATAAATTACACATATGTAATAATAATTATAAAATAACAATTATTACAAATAGCGTATATTCTATGATTATTACACATTCGAATAAATTTTTTTTATATTATTAATAAAATAATTAAATAATATATATTAAAATTGATAATGAATAGCAACTAAAAAGTACTGAAAGCTTGCTGTGTTCCAAAAACTGCAAATTTCTTCAACGAATTTCATGGAACAAGAAACGAAAAAAAAAACATTTTTAAAAAGTAAAATAAATTGAAAATAAACGATTTATAGAAATAATTAATAATATAACACTCATTCTTTAAAAAAAAATATCCTAGTTCTCACCAATGATATTAGAAATATCCATATTCGAAAATAGCATTAAATAAAACAGAAGACTGAAATATAATTTGAATCCGGATTGCAATGAAAATGGTTAAATTGTAAAAGAAATGGAAATAAAATCGTCTGAAATTAAGAGGATTACCGTGGGAACAGAACCAATAAAAATTATGTCTAATATACGTTATCTCCATGGCAACCACATCGCCAGACGATAAAAATATCAAGGTAACCATATTGTAATGTTATCGCCCATCTTGGCAAACATAAACAGCAACTTGGCGCGATGCCCAGTGATATCAAACTAGCAGGAAATTTTTTTTGGATATACATGTTACAAAGATTAATAATGTTATATGTACTATGGAAAAAATATTCATCCAATGTAAAATTCTTTATATAAAAGTAAACGCAGAAACTAAAACCATTAGTATGAAAATTTAGCTTTACTTTTAATGTGATTAAAAAAGTTATATTCATAAACACTGAAAGATAAGTTTTCAAATAATTTTCTTAGTCTCTTGTTCTGGATTTTTCAATGCAGCAGTGACCAATGCTGTTGGAAATTGTAACTTTTATTCTATTTCTGGACTGTATTAAGTTGTCAATTATGGACTAATGGGGCTGTGGGTAGCCTAGTGGTTAGAGCATCGGACTCCAGACTGGAAGGCCTGGGTTCGATGCCCAAATGCCACCAAATACCCTCCGAGTACACACAGAGTACATGCTCGTTAAATCAGTGGGTCTGAAAGTCTTGTTGGTGGTCAGAGCAGAAACCATGGGTGCAGGGGGCAGGAGAATATTTCCCTCCCCAACAGTTCTATCCCTAAATTGCGGAGGTGGCGATAGGTGATGTCGCTATCTATTGTGTAGAAGTCCAACCTATCTTAGGCTGTGGCAATTTTCATTCTTTCCTTTCGGGAAGGACACGGCAACAACAGTATTATAGACTAATGTTGATCATGCACAAGTCTGGCATAGGATTAAAAAATGGTTAATTATCAAAGAATGTTTTAATTCCTAATTTTATTCTTTGTGTATCTTTATATCCAAAATTGTGGGAATATTTGTTTGAAAAAATGAGCTATAATGTTGAAAAAAAGTTAGATTTATTGGTGTGGGTGCTAGATATATAGTATGTGATTTGTAGATTAGGAATTTGTGGCATGAGGTATTTTGATATTATTTTACAAATGTGCTTTATTATATAAAATGGAGTTGTTTTTTAATTCATCACTATTGGAATTTTCATTTACTTTGCTTTTACTATTCATGGCATAATTTAACGAGCTCTTTTTTGTAGTAGAACATAAATATATGGAAAAAGTACTTTTAAATATATTTTTTATAGTATATTTCAAAAATGTTAGCTTAGAAATATAAATTTTCTCAACTTACATATTATTTACAACCTATTGTCGACATAATATGAAATGAAGCACATGACTGCCAATTCAGAGCATACGACATGCGAAATCGGGGGTGACAACTTGGCGTTTTATCTTGAACATTGGCAATTGTTGAGATAATACATTAGTACCAAATTTTAATATTTATGTATATACAATTTTCTTCAGTTTTGTTTTGGACAATTTTTCATTCTAAACTTTTTTTATTGCAAACTTTTTTATTCCTCAAAATATATCCTGAAAAATTATCGTCTTTATAAACATACACGTTTTATGTACGTAAATGTAGTATTAAATATCAATTGTACTATTAGTTTTAACATTTAGTAGTTTTTGTTATATTTTGAGAAAAAATAGTAGAATAAATAAAACTATACATACAAATGTGTTTTTGCTTGAGAATTCATTATTAGCAGTTTCATTAAGAATCACAATAGGCTGATATCAATGCTTTGTTCCCCCCCCTCCTGAAATGCAAATCAGAATTGTGGTCAGTTTGTAAATGGGAAAGCTTTTTCAGATTTTTTCAAAGGTATGTGATTATATTCAACTAGAGATCAGCTTTATTTCTATGAAATTGCATTTTCTAATGGATCACATATGTTGTGGAAATGCAATACTAATAATTGCAAGCTGATTATCAAAATTTAATTTTAAGTTAATTAAATGTCCTTTAAAAATAAATTAGATTGCATGAATTGAATTTGTAAGATTTGTTCTTGAAATGAAATATTTTTCTTCCTTACAATATTATTGAAAAGTTCTTAAAATCAGAAAAGTAAAACAAACTGTGAGCTTTAAATGTAACCAAACTAACTTTTCATGCAAATGAGTTGGTAACTTTTCAAAGGGGTAGATGATCAGTAAATTCTGTAAATATTTCAATTTTTGAAATAATTTTTTTCATTTATATTTTTAATTAAACTTGTGTGTTTTTCTTAAATTTTTGTAAAGTATTTCCTTTATGTGTTTTATTTTGATAAGTCTACTTTTCATTATGTTATAGGCTGCGTACTGTATTGCAGTTTTAAATTTACAACATGAATATGATGTTGAAAATGTAAGTATTTATGAAAAATATTTTAATTTATATTTAACAGTTTCAAATTGATGTGCTGTTAAGTTCATTATTTGAGTGTTTCCTCTCTTTTAATTATGTCTTAAATTGTTTGAAAATATGTAAAAGTTTAGTTAAATATTTATATAATTTTAACCCCTTATATAATTTCATTAAATCATAAATTTTACATCATTAGAAAATTTATATTTTAAAAATCAATAAATTGAGAAAAAGAACAATGACATGATTTTTAAAGCCACTATCTTTTTTTTCTGTAATTAAAAACAAAAGTTACATTATTAGAACAATCAATTTACTTTCATGTAATTTCTTTGAATAATTGAAAAAGGTTCGCGTAAAATCTTAATAATGCTCCTCATTTTAAGAATGACCTTTCTTTTCATTTTAAACTTGATTATTATTTTTATTTCTGAAAATTTACTTAGTAATTTATTTGTTTTCATATAAATATTCTATAATTGCTTTATTTATTTCCTTTAATCTTTATCTTTTATTGGATACATTTCCTTCTAAAACAATATATTTAAGATGAAAAATGTAAGAGAAAAATTAAGGAATTAAAGTTAATTATGAAAGACTTAATTCATGAAATTTAAACTTAATAATCACACACAATGTACAGTGCATTTTAATTCTTTTTTTGAGACATATGTCTTCTCAATTCTCGTAGCATAAATTATATAATTGTGCTTCCTTGTTCTTTTATTAACACTTTTATAAGTTTCACTTGTATGTAACAGAATCTTTGAACTTGATTTTTACTAACTTCAAAAGGTCAGATTAATTCGAAATTTTGTACACTTGTCAAGGACCGATGACAATACAATAATTTCATAATTTTGTTTCATTGTCCTGATCAGGACAGCAGGAATAATGATTTCCAGATTGGGGGACTTATTCCATACCACTTCCAGATTTGGCGACTAATTGCATGTACCATTTTCAGATTTGGCGACTAATTCCATATGCTATTTCCAGATATGGTGACTAATTCCAAATGTAGCGACTAAAAGGTTAAGGTGCAACCCTAAAGACGAATACATTTGTGGTTAATAAAATAAATAAAAGTGATCTCTTTATGTAAGAAAGGTGCATCAGCAATTTTTTACCATTCTATAAACAATTGTGTAGTTTTTCTGAAAATGGAAATAAAGACTCGTGCATGTGAAAAAAAAAATAATTTATGTTCTAACTGCTAAATATTTTTTATTAAGCAATACATTTAGAAGTGATGATACTAATTAACATTATAGCAAAAATTTAAATGATAATCTGATTGACACTTAATTTTACCATGTTTTTATTAACTCTTTCATGTGTGTCTGTCTGGGTGGAATTATGTAATTGATTTTAAACTGACTTCTTGATGAGCTAGAGAATTGAAATTTGGACCATAGCTCAGAAGTGGATGACAATGCATGTAAATGTGAAAAGAGAAGGGGGAAAAAATGAAAAGGAGGAATTTTATACATTTTAGTCCGTTATAAAAACATGGTACCTTAAAAATTTGTTTTAATTCGAACTTTTTCTTTTAAACACATTTTTATTCATTTGACTTGTATCTATAGAAACAATCTTTGAAGACAGAACTCATCCGAGGCCCCTTAAAAGGAGAGAATAAATATCCTTCAGACCCATTATTAATATCCATTAAAGAGCAAGACTAATGCTAGCAGCCACGTAATTTTGGCTCCAAATATCAAACTCAAGGATAAATACAACAATGAATAAATGATAGTTTAAAAAAACTAAAACATACTTTTATTTTACATTGAACTAAAGATTGAAAAATAAATTACAGTTTAAATAAAAACTAAAAACACGCTTTTGTAGAGATTTGAACTAAAAAGTAAGAAAAGAATTCTAAATATAAGAATAAAATGATTAACAAGAAAATTGATGTCATTGTGGTAAAAGCGTGGGGTGCTTTATACTACACTTTTACACTAACAGCATTTCGGAATAGAACTAGTAAGAAATTATAACAATTAATATAGAGCATCCCATGCTTTTACCAAAATGACATCAATTTTCTTGTTAATCATTTATTCTTGTATTAAGAATTATTTTTTTACTTTTTAGTTCAATTCTCTATAAAAGTGTTTTTTAGTTTTTTTTTTAAATTGTAATTTTTTTACACCATTATTACCTAAATATCTCTTTTGCATGAATACATCTCTGTGTAATTGAATGATTACATCATTTAAAACACAATTATAACTTCCCTGATAATACATAGACACAATAATATAGATAATACAAAATTGGCTATAGTAGAAATAATGGTCAAATATATGCTTTTTGCTATTAAACTAAGTAGATGATAAATAAAGATAACAAGAGTATTTTACTTATTTGTGTTAAGATGAAGCTGCAGTTTTTGTTACAGACCTTTTAAATTTTCCTCTTTGAATTTCCAGCTTTACCATTCTAGTTCTTCTGTCTCTTCCAATCAGTTTTCCAATCTGCTAATTGTTTGCAACAATATCATTTTTATGAGAATCATCTCTCTCATTTTTACATTATCTTTATCAAAGAACCATTGAGGTGTAGAGGGGTTGATGCATGTGAAATCTGTAATGGTTCAAAATCCTTACATTAGTGTGGTGCGTAGATTGGGGTGCCAGTTTAGTTGCATCCTCGTCACTTCATTGAGGTTCAAAATTATGAAGTTTGTCACCTAAAGTCCTTGTTTTGCTTCAAAGTGTGATATTTATAAACACTTATTCACTTAAATAAACAAATTTGTTTTTAAGAATGATTAATAAGTTAAGTGGGAGCTATTTTCATTTTGTAAAAAGAAAGTTGCATGTTATCATTTTATAACAAAGTTCATTGTTTAAGTTAGTATTTTTATTATTAGTTAATTAAAATTGTTGTCTTGTATTTATTTTCTAGTTGTTGTTTTCACTTCTTGTGGATGGAAATTTACAACCTGTTGTATCATGTATTGAAAATTATCCAGACTTGCAGTTGAGTATTGCGAAGAAACTAGATAGTGCATTAATTACAGGAGACATATGTTCAAGGACAAGCACACCAACTATAAATTCTAAGAAAATTTTTAATGTACTAAACAAAATAGTGACCATGTTTAAAATTCCCATAGGTTTGTTTTCTAACATTTTTGTATGTGTTTTAAAATTACTTGATTAGTATCTTTTGCATATACAGTCACATTTGATTATAATAATGTATTTTGGTTTGAAAATCAAACATTGAAACAATTTGAATATATGATCGCTTTGAATTTGCCATAGTTTTGAATGGCATGAAAGTTTTTGTATGACTTTTTTACCTGTATCATGAGGCTTCATTAAACAAGTGGTCATGAATTTATGGCTAGCACTGTTTTTATCAAGTTGCCAATTTGAGTCCTAATACTACTAAAGACTGACCATGCAAAGGAATTGATGGATATTAAATCTGCCAAGGCTCCAAGTCCTTATATTGGCATGATGTGGAAGTTTGAAGAGTGCGTTGCTTGCTCAGGTGTCATCCTTGTCACTTGATCATGGTTCAGAATTACAAGGTTCATTCCCAGTAACTCTTGGGTTGCTTCTGAGTGTGATGTTGATTAACAATCAATTGTGTGTTGTAGGCTTGCATAATAATTTTTAGGAAATATCTTAGCTTCAGTTTTATTTACTGTAGCTTTCAGTTATTACTTCCAATTATTTCAATCTGTTGAACTTATTAATTATGTATTTTGCACTTAAAGTACAATTTGTTTTACTTACACTTTGTAACAAGGTATGATTTTCAAAGACTCCAGTAATGATAAATTGTTTGTTGAAATATGATAATAATTCTTATTAGTTGTTTGAAATAAGACAAAGAGAAAATTGTTTTCTTCTCACTTTTTTTTTTTGCGTATTTCATTTATGTTAAGTTTCCAAATAAATGTATTTAATATGTATGATTAAAAATATTCAGTGCTGATAAATTACTGTTTTCTCTTAAGCTGGAGTGCTTTGTTTTTCCAAAATTATTATAAATATATCATAAATTTGTTCATTATTTCATAAACTCAAAAATTCCTTTCCGTCTAATCTAATTTCCATTCAAACTAAATTCTTTTACATTAATACAAAAATATGAAAGAGCCATAATAGTGATAGCAGTTGTTAGTAATTGTTACATTACTTAAATTCTGTAATTATTAAGGATATAGAATCACATTCAGCTTTGTATTTTCAATGTTGTAATTATAAACAAATTATATTTGAAAGAGAGAAGCATGTAAATGTTTCGAAAATATATAGTTTTTCAAATGAGAGAGAGAGTTATAATATATCCAGTTTCAATAAATTTGTGTATTTTTCAAAAGAAATTTTTTTAAAATTCTTATGATATTTTAGAATAGATGTGAAAGTTAAGTTTATAACTTGTTTTATATTTTGTATCTTTAAAAGATGTGTGATGAATTTTAAGGTTTAAAACTCATACTTATGATATTATTCTTCCAGAACATTGCAAGAATTTACATTATGTAAGAAGTAGAGCTGCAATAAATCTGTTAATAAAAAGAAGATCAGAAGTAAGTTTTCATTTGTTTTAAATTAAAAAACTTTGTTTAGATATGTGTATATAGGATTGAAAGTGTAATTTTATGTATAAGGAAAATAGAAGTTAATTTGGTATTCACAATTGATTAAAACACTTTTTAATATATTATTTCAACTATATTTCAGCAATCTGTTTCTGAAGAGAGTTGGGAAAGTATGGTTATGGTAAGAAAATGTTTCTTTATTATTGATTTTGATATAATTCTTCATGGTAAACTAACTCAGGCAAAGTTTGGCAGTGAAATTTTATGTCAAGGAGGCATAAAATTTAAGCTGTTTCTCTAAACATATATTTTATTCTTTAAATAAGTAAAATCAATCTGCTCGCCACTGGAGCAATTAAAACAAAAAGTTAAAAAAAATATAATCCTCAGAAAAATAACATAACCAGACTTTGGTTAACTGATTCGAACCCCTCTTTCAACTCTCTGACTTCTAATAGATCGAAACATCTTAAAAAAAAAAACGAAGCAACAAACCAGTTGCACACATCTAATATGCCTTCAGTTGAAGAGCCCAATCATTGCTCACATTTCGTCTGAAACCGACGATCATCCCTCAACCAACCCCGGTCTCCTTAAATACTTACTCGAGCCAAGTTAGTTAAATCTACATTGCAGCCGTTGCCAACTACAAATCTCGAAACTCGCAAAGAGGTCGGGTACGAATCAGTTTATTTACTTGAGATCATGGCGCGTGGTTGGAAAAACTTAAGGACACCATAAAAATTTGGATCCTAAAATAAATTTTTTTTTCCAAATGCCTCAGATTTTTTATAAAAATTTATTTTTTAAATAGTTTTTAAATGTCTGTGCAAAATTATATGTTTGAAATGTTTAGTAATTGTACTATAAGCTTTTTAAATATTGTTAAATTCTATATATTAGCTGCATAACCCATTGTTGCATGGGCTGTCTCAAATATTTTTTCTGCTAGAGAGATTGAGATCATAATGATGTATGCCCAACATTTGCTCCCTTATAAATAAGGAAAAATGTCAAGGCTCCTTATTTTCTCTATTTTTTTTCTGGGACAGTATTTTTCATCCAAATGTTGAAAATTATTTTTTTCTCCACCATTGAGCAGCCATCTTGGTGTTATTGGGGTTTGCATCATTCCATGGAGAAGAGTCTCTTAATTGCTCATAAAGTAAATAATTACTTTGTGAATGCAAGAATTTTAATTTTTAAAGATTAAATTTAAAAGTAAGAGCTTCCAAATTTCACACTTTTAACAAACTGGTAACTTTTGACTCCCAAATGTAAGAAAGAAATCATATAAATAAAACCACAAAAAAGAAAGAACATTAAATAAAAATGCATACAAAAAAAATTATAAGTTGAAAGGAATTTTTTTTAAAGTTTGGGGTTTAAGTATGTATAATGAAGCCAGATACATGAAAATAAAAAGTTTCGTCCAATAAGCAATTATTTTCAGAAATTTTAAAGTTATTATATGTTTAATTCTAATTTATGAAACCTACTTATTGCATAATTATTGACTGTTTTCACTTTGCAATCCACACTCCTACCTCATCTATTTTGATTGAAATGCATACCCTCTGACTTTTTCTATCATAGATTCTTCATTCCCTACATTCAAGTTAAGAGTAGCATTCATTTTCCTAGTAAAAATGGCCTTGGAGTGTTGCTGAACTGAACAATTATTTTGCAGAATCTTTGCTTCTTAAATTTTTTTAATGTGAAACTTTAAATTAAAGCTTCGGAATTCCATACTGGTAATAAACTATGGAAATTTTTTAGTAAAACAATGTGAAAAAGAGATAGCTTAATAAAGCTTCAAAAAAGTTATTAGATGAAAAATATAAAAGAATTTTAAAATCCTTCAGTTTTCAAGAATATTTTTCAATCTGCTACCCAATTGTGAATAATTCAGCTAAACACATGGGGAAAAAGGCTTTGTGTGATTATTTTGAGAATTTTCTGTAATTAAATATTAAAGTCAAATTTTGGGTAATTTAAAAAATCAGAAAAAAATGTCTTGAGAATCTGATTTTTTAAAAAAATTGCTCAATCAAAGAAAGCAAATCTTGCTCTTTCCTAAGACGTTAAAGATAAAGGATGATTCAAACATTCCATCTTCAAAAATGCATCAGAATTGATTTACTTTAAAAAAATAAAAAAATTATTATTTTGTAAAAAATAAATATATATATAAATGTGAAGGTGACTGTGTGTTAGCAGATTAGACCAAAAGCTAAAAAACAAAAGTATTTATTTTAACAACCACAAAAAAAAACTAACACAATTATTAACACATTTAATGGTGCATTTAACGTTGACTTAGCGTTGATTTAACTAATCAACGCTATAGCTTGGCAGTTACATTGTTTCTCTTTTTCTCCTGGAGATCACAACTAGCAGTTGTACGCCCAATGTGTGCTTTTCTGGTCATCGCATGTTGTGCTGCTGCATGATAGTGCCATGTGATGGAAATACTTTTGAGTAGCATTGCCCTTGAAAGGTAGCATGGAGGCATTTTGGGAAATAGTTTTTTTTATTTGGACATTAAGGCAGCTTTTGACAACATCTTTATTTTGATGTAATCCAACGCCAACTGTATTGAATTTTAATTAGATTGTATATTAATTTCCTTAATTGCTAGATCATCATTTTTTAGTTTAGGTTTCAATTGGAGAGTAAACTGTACTAAAATATGGCCTAAGACCATAAAAGTTAATGAAATAGGATTGGAATCTGATGTTTGGATGATCTTTTCTGAAGAAGCATTAGGTTTTTAATATTATTCTTGGATGTGTATGGTGGGAAAATAAATGTCAGATGGGGAAATAGAATTTTGTTTAGGTTAAACTAATTATCTTTACATATGTATATATACCACATCCTGGCAAAAGGAATGATCTATCTGATTCAGGAAGTGTTTTTTGTCTGATTCTATTAAGGATGGCAGCTTTGATAATGACTAAAATAACAAAAATCTATCTCCACCTTCCAAGGGAATCTGCATGATGACTTTTTTTTACTAGAAAAGGCCAATCATTCACATTTAGGCATATTATGTTATCTTTTTAATAAACTAAAATCTCAGGTTTAAAATGATCAAATTGGATTCCCTGGATTATTTCCTATATTTTTGTACTTCTAGCATGTTTCTGCAATTTGTGAATTGTGAGAAGATAGCCAGCCATATATATATATATACACACACACTCGGATTTTAATAGTGTATAAATCACAAATTAATTGTATTACTTTTTTAGCGTTTCATACTGTATCTTCTCTTTTAACATTATTTTAATTCAGGTATATAAAAGGGATGGTTTGAATCTTAAAACTTTGTGGTACCCTGTAACCTTAGTCCTTATGTCTAAGAATTTAGTGACATAGTACAGTATTTTTTTACTTTGTCCTGTATTGTCTTGCTATTGTTTTCCTTTAAAGGTTTAAATTTTTTTTATATCTATTTTGTATATGTAACAAATGTTTATTAACTTCTAATTTGTGTAAATACATGAAATGATCTAATATAAATAGTTCTCTTAAAATCTTTTTATGTATCTATTAAAATGGAAAAAGAAGAAAAATATGATTTTGTTAATTTTCACTTGCATGTTTTTGTTAGTTATTAATAATTCGGAACAGATTTACTGTACAGTCACCCTTGGCGCGATTTTTTTACATTGGCGATAAATCTTTTTATATGGCAACCCCCATCCAACCCGACAAGTAATTACTGTAACCCTATTGGACAACAGAATGTAGTCGCCTTTATTTAAATTTTCGTTTGACCACGTTGCACGTGTGCTTTTTAGTCTTCAGCTACCGCGTTCTTTTCGTGAAATTTTTGTGATGGCTGTTGCATGGGGAATGTCTGAGGTAAGTGTTAGAATGTTTTGTGCGAATGATGTTATGTGGTATGATGAGAATGTTAATTTAAGGTATTTGTATGGATTAGAAAAGGGAAGGAAACGTTTGAATTTTGTATGAAAGCGGGTTTGATTGCGGATAGATATGAGTGTTGTAAGTGTGGTAAGCATATGAAATTGGTTGAAATGCACGATATAAGTGATGGTTTTGAGTGCAGGTGTAAATCTAAGGTGAAAGACATGACGTCAAAAGGAGTGTGAGAAAGGTTTTTTTTGAGTCGAATGAGATTTTAGTTCAGGTTTATTTGTGGGTGAGTCAGAGTAAGGTTGATTTTAATATGAAAGAGAGTAAATGTTCTTCTAAGACTGTGTGATTATCTTTTTCAGCGATTTGGCCACCATTTTTTTTTGCGCAGGCAACATTTTCACTATGCTACAAGAAGTCGCCATTTTGGCGAGATTTTCAAAAAGTCGCCAGGGGTGACCATACAGTAAATTTTTACCTATAATTCAAAAAATACTAATTTTTAAAATTTTTTTTACTTTTGCCTTTTTTTTAAGCATAAATATATTATTAGATAAATTATTTGATTTTTAAAAAAAAAACAGATTAAGAAATTATAAAACTTAATTTTATCAAAGAAATTATTGTTATCGTAAATGAGTTTATTTTATTTCTTTTGAAAGTAAATTGTGCCTTTTATCTATGCAATTTTTTTTCCAATGGTATATCAAGTGATAATATTATTTAATATTTTTAGTCAATAATTGGAGAAAATGCACAACTAAAGGATCATTTGATCTATAAACTTATGAAGAAAAATGACAAAGAAACAGCTTTAAAAATGATTAAAAGGCTAAATATGGTTGATTTTGATGTAACAAAATTAAATGTGTATGAAGATGCTGAAGCTAAGTAAGTTATTCATGTAGTATATTTTTTAAAATTTTAACTCAAGCACTTGAATCTGTGAAAAAATCTTAATATTAAAGCAAAGACTGCATAATTTACTTAAGTGACTTTTTGTAGAATAAGTTTAGCTTTTTGAGTTTCCATTTAAAGTTTTCCTTTATTTTGATTCTTAAGGAATCTCTAATTAGGCAAGGTTAAATTTTCAAAATTTTCATTTTTTGCTTACTATATGCTTTTAACTTTATTTGAAAGCATATCATTTTGAGTGATTAAGATGCTTGATCTATTCATTTTTGTAGATTTTCAATTAGAAATACATTTGACAATTTTTTGAAGTATACATATGCTTTACATAATCCTTTCAATACTTACGTATTATTCTGTGGACCAATTTTTTGCCAAGTTGAGAGACATTGCCAAATGCTGTTATTGTTTCTTTAAGTGTGCAAAAATAAATTCTTGCACACATTCCTTTTGTATCAGTGCATCTACACATGAGTTGGCACAAATGTGTACATTTAAAATAAACAAAAGGTATAATAACTACATTATTCAGACTATCAAAATGCTGTAATTGTATTCCAAATTATGGTTAATGTATCTTTGTCATGTAGACTATGCCATATATGAATCTAAATGTTGTCATGTAGATCTGTAATGCTTCTTGTTTTGCCGTTCGGATAAACTATTTTTTTTCCAGGTACTTACACTTTAGAATGAAATACTCCACATTTTTCTCTTTCATAGAAAATAGATCCCAAATTTTAATAATTTTTTTCAAAGAAAATAAGAGAATAATAATATTTCAAATTATAAACAATGTTATTAACCATGAATAATGAAGAATATTGTATTTTAACATGGTTTGGAACGGTACAACCAATAAAAATGATTATTTTCAAGCATGCACAAACAAAATTGTTGTTTGATCAGGATTTTACAATAGATTTTACCAATTAGCCACATATTGTGAAATTTGGCAAGGTTTTTTATTTGATAAAATTGGTTTGCAGTATGATATATAAGTACCCCATTTCATATTCTATTTAATTTTAAGTTGCTTATTAATAAATTTTTTTTTTAAGTCTTGAAAATATAGTCGATAAAGATGAACTTGAAGATATTTCTGATGAACAATGTGAGATTAAAGATATTCCTGGACATCTAATGTTCTCCTTGTCTTCATCTGATATTAATTTTATTGACAATAAAGAAGCATTTATTGAATTTATCAAGGATATTATGGTAATCTCTTTTCAGAAAAATCAATTTTATTTAATGTATTTTTTAAATTATATAAATATATTAAAGTGATTAGAAGAACCTTTATATATATTTTTAATTTGTGAAAGATGCATCTATAGAAGTATAGTAGATAGTAGAAAGGTAGAAGCATAACAGTAGTGTCAAAACTTTAAAACATTTAAAGAAAATTTTAAAAAATACTATGATTATTAGTAAAAAATGTAAATGTAAAGTAGTCAAAATTACATAGAAAATAGAATTGCATGTTTCTCATTGAAATGAATTGATGTCTTAAATTTTTAAATTTTTTTTTAATGCCTTGTTTTTTATCTCAAGATTAGTATTTAGAGCATTAAATGCGAAACTTTTATTTTATATTTGTATACCATTAAATATATTAACTTTTCTTGTTCTCTCAAATTTTAAAATTTAATACATACTAAGTTTCACAACATTCATTTCTAAATTCCCCACATTATTTGTGTTTTAAGTGCTGGTTATTTTGAAGTATTTATGATTTTCATTTCTTCTTTAGAAATATGATATTATTGGGATTGACACTGAGTGGAAGCCACATTTTGGTCTTTCAGCTGAAAGGTGATAACTTCATGTATATATACACACTTATATTTTTGTTTATTTATATTTTGGTTTGTTATTCTTGGTTATCAAATCCATTCTTTGTTTTGTAGGATTCACAATATGTTCGTATATATGTATTTTTTACTATACCATATATATATAAATTTAACTTTTTAATGGTGTTTATGATTTTGGTTAAAACTGCCTGTTGGCTTATTTAAATATGGTCTCATTTAAATTATAACTTTTAAAAATAATATAGACTATGTTACTGTATTATTTAAAACTTTTTATTAACATGTATTTAAAAAAAAAAATTCTTTGCAGCTATAATTTAGCATGCTTTTGAACTTATGCAATGTGTATTAAAAAAGTATTGATTCTTGTATTTTCAAGTTGTTGCATTTCCTTTGCTGGCAATAAGTACGAGACGTGCAAATTTTCTCTTGACTGTAGATAGTGTCAGTCCACCTCTTGCATGAAAAAGAATAGCTAATGTTTGTTGCATCTTGTATAGCTTGAAATAACAGAATGATTTGATCAGTGACGTTGTTTTACATTTTGCATATGGCTTGGTGATACCTAGGTTAAAACCATTTTAAAGATATAATAGGCTTTCAGGAAGGCTGCTATGGGTTTCTCGTGTGGAAAGATGTAATGCAACTACTTTAAAGATGGCTGCTTATCAACAGACAATGAGCTGCACTCTTAATAGGTTCTTAACAAGTCTAAAGACCATTTTGTTACCAATGGTCGTGGACTTAAGTCATACAGGATCATTGTATGGTAATCTTTGAACTTGGAAATGATGTGAGGATAAGTTTTGGATTGGTACATTTAATTTTGATCAAGTATTTAGATAGAAAGAGTTTCCATAAAATCCATGCTTAAGCTGTTAATGATGGAGCAAGTTCATTTGGAAGGTGCAATGGGCATTTTGAAATAGCTCAGACAGTTATTTTAACTTGGTGGTCTTCAAACTTTTTCGATTCATAGAATTCTTTGTGCTGTAAAGTATTTTCAGGGAACTCCATTCCACACACACACATACTTAGAATATATCTTAAAATAATATTTAAAGAGTAAATCAACATAATATAGGTACTTAATGTAACAATTAAAAAAATAAATATAAAAATTAATAAATATATAAATTAAATCCTTCTCTGAAATCCTTTGCAAACTCTTTATTACATTCCAAAAGCTTCAGAATAGCTTTATTGATAGCAGTGCAATGCAGATGATTGTAATTCAGAAAGGCTTATATGCCTAGGATAGTTAATGCACTGGCTGAGTGAAGTACAAATATATGCCCATGGCAGTTAAGGGGCTTAGAATTAAATTTCATTCCATCCAGATATTTATAAATCCATTTTATACCTTATTTCCTTTATTTATTTGAATGCTATTAATTTAAAAGCTTGTATGTGCACAAATTTTCTAGTAAGCATTTTATTGTACTCATTTTTTAAAAATCAAATTTAGTGGCATCAGGACAAATAACATCTAAAGTTGTTTATCCCGAGATTTCAATATTATATATAGTAGTATCTTATTTATATTACAATATCTATCAAAATTATTGTGAAGAATTTGTTTTTATATGTTGCAAAATTAGCCAATAATTATCTAATATTTCTTTTAATTAATCAGGCTTAGTTTTGCTGATTTTTGATAAATAATTTTTATTTACATTTTTTCCAGATTAGCTTTGATACAAATAGCTGCACATGACAAAGTTTACATTTTAGATATGGTAACTTTAAGCAATTGTTTGACACCAAAACATTGGGATGAGCTGATGGAGAAAGTTTTTGGGAATCCAAAAATTATCAAATTAGGTTGGCATTATATATTATGTATAATTTATGTGATATAAAAATCTGCTTTTTCTAAATTATTTTTTATAAAAAGAAAGTAATTTTTAAGAAAAATTTAATGTGTATGAATTTAGTACAAAAAGAACTAACATTGAGTTATAAAAAGATTTGATTACAGTTCATTTTAAAACAAATTACTGTGCTTTTTCTGTTTAAAATTTTATTAATAATTTGAATATTTGATTTAAAAGTCTTTAATACTTTGTTACTTAAATGTACATTTTTTAAAGCTAAATGCTTTCTTCCTTCAATTTTTATGTTAAAATAGTAATCTGTAGTTTATCTTTTTTATTAGAATATTTTTCATTTATTGTGTATTCTTATTTTGATAAAATGATGCTCAAAATTTTATATATCATATACTCTGCTAAATTTTTGTTACAGGTTGTGGAATAATGGGTGATATTCAGATGATTGTTGATAGTAATCAGGGAACTAAAGGAAAAAAGATTAGATTCACACACATATTAGATATGGTCATATTTTATGAAAAGGTAATTGAATAATTATGATAATTTCTTGCAACATTTATTATATTTTTACTAAAAATTTTTTAACAGCAATTAATAATGCTCATAGTAGATGTATGATATAATTTGTTGTTGTTTTTCAAACTACTTAAAGTTATATTTTCTTCATTTTAATACTATAGAATATTTTTTTAAATGTGTTGTATTATTGTTCATTTCCAGATACTGGAGTTTTAATTATCTGTACAATAATTGTACCTCGGTTTTAAAGCAAAAGCAAACCCTTCCCCCCTCTACTTTGGTTGTAATAAAAGTAATAGGTGTTTTAATTTTAATTATATATTTATTATATGGAAAACTGACTGGTGGCTAGAGATAAAGGTAAAGTTATATTTCCTTTAGACTAAATGAAAACCTTATGTACCATTGCCTTATACCAGGGTTTTTCAAACTGTGTTCCATGGAACCCTGGATTCCAAAAGACTCAATAAATTTAGAAAAGAAAATTATAAATATGTATACAAAATGGATTCATGTTAAAGTTTGTGTAACAACAAGTTTCTGATGCTCACCCCAGTCATTAAAATTGAACTTTTTGTTAATACATAATATAACTTTATTTTACAAAACTTTTAAAACTTTTATTATAATAAAAAATATTTAAACAATTTTCTTTATATGTATTACCTACTCTAGGATGTGAATATTCTATTATTTACAATACCAGGTTCCAGGAAATAATTTCATACTCATTCGTATAATGTTTTGCAAAATTAAATAGTTTTCTAATAAAAAAATACATTTTTTTTTTCATTTGTGAAAAAAAGGCACCTATTATGAAGGAGAAAAAACTTATTGATGTATCAACAGATTCAACATTAAAATCTAAATTTAAGCAAGAACAGCTCTTAAATTTTAAGTTGTAAATTCATGCAAAATACAGAAGATTTCTCTCACAGCTATAAATATTTTAATGCCAATCAGAACAATGTCTCTAAGTGAAAAATATTTCTCAACGTGAATATCTACAAAAACAAATTATAAATGCAATTATAATTCTAAATCCTACAGAAGATAATTTTAATAAACCTAGACTTTGACAGTTTGTGTAAAAAATTGCAAACATAAATCCCAGCTACTAAATAAATAATGCATGGATATATGTGATACTTGGATTACAAATCAATATTATTGAGTAAATTATATTAAAATTGAAATAAAATTTTTAATAAATTCAATATATTTTTTATTTGCTTTTACATAAAGTACCTGAAACATGTTGATCTACTTTAAATATCATTTTAAAATATATTCTTTCAAGTGTGTGTGGAATGGGATTCCACGAAAACACTTTATAGTTCTAAGGGTTCCATGAGTCGAAAAAGTTTGAAGAGCACTGCCTTATACCAGTTACAATTATATAAAATAAATTATAAATTACTAAAATGTATTTTTAAAAGAGGTCTAACATATATTTTTAAAATAAAATATTTTACTATGATGTCAGAAGTTTAAATTGAAGGAAAAAAAATTATGAAAACGTTACAAAATGTCATATATGTATATTAAATGCCTTTCAAATTGTCAAATTAAAAATCTGTTTTTTTCAATTATTTTTAATATTTAAATTATTAAAATAATTTTGTCTTGAAATTACTATTTTTTTTATAGTTTTTTAGTAGCAGATTAAAAAATGTATATTTTAGATAATTTTAAAATTTTCGACTGTGATTTTTTAAAAAAATTATGAGAATTTTTTTGAACAATATAATGTTCCAGATACTTTAATTGCTTAAAAGGAAATGAAAATATAGTGATTTTTTAAAAATTGTTTTGTACAATACTTTCTTTAAAATAATAATTATATATTATAAACCCTATAACATTTTAAATTTTATTTAAAAAAATCTTAAAACTTTGTATCATTTAATGTAGTAACGAAAAAAAATTAATGAAAAATTTATTTCTCTATTTCATGTCAAGTAGCATAATTGAAAAATATTTTTAAATATAAAAATATATTAAAAGAACATGCAATTTTAACTACAAAAGTATTTTTCAGCTGAAAGATATTTACCCTGATGAATTTAAAAAAGACACAGAAAAAAGTGAAAATAGGAAAGGCTTGAGTAAACTATGTGAGATTATCCTTGGTCAACCTTTGAATAAAGAAGAGCGTTTATGTGATTGGGAAAAACGACCATTGTCTGAATCACAGTTACAGTATGCAGGTAAATTCTATAAAAAAGTTCTTAAGGAATGCATTTTTATTATTTTATGAAATATGGTTCTTTTATTATGTGATGAGACACCCAGAATAGTTCATAGCTATATTTATATAAGACTCAAAATCAGTAAATTAAAGATAAAAGGAAATTTTTCTTATAGAAATTTTTGGAAAAAGGGAAGCTGACTGGTTGGTTTATATAAATTTTATGAAAAACAATAAAATGTAATTATATATAATTAAGTATGCATAGGTTATTGTTGCTTATTCCAATAAATTATTGTGAGCACTACATAAGTAGATTTTAAATTATCTTTTTTTTATATTTATTTGTATTATTTTTATATATTTATATGTAATATTTATCTTTTTTTTATTTTTGTTCACATTATATCTTAGTTTCCTTAAAAAATAATCCCACTATGCATGTGTGAATACAGTCATTATTCCTTTTTCTATTTTTAAAATGTTTATCTACACTATTAAAATTCGAAGGTAAACAAACGTATGTATGTATCTATCTATCTATCTATCTATCTATCTATCTATCTATGTGCGTCTATTTCTCACGAACAGCACCACGCAGAAAGTCGCGGAAGGTACCAAAAGATCGG
>BMAO01016652.1:0-10927 GCA_019973975.1 Trichonephila clavata
TATTCTGGAAAAAGTGTTAACGACGCTCTTGACGCACGGAACTTGCAGAAAGCCGCAAATTGTGTTTTAATGTTCTAAAGTCTCAACCTCTTTACCACTCATAGAAAACTGTATAAATACCAGCCTAAGATCTTATTTGGGGGCTCGCCTCTTTCCTTGGACAAGCATCCTAAGTATCTGGGTATGTACTGGACCCAGAAATTTCCAGTTCAAGACACATTGACCATCACGTGAACAAGAACAGAAAACGACTGAATATATTGAAATACATTTCTGGCCGTGATTGGAGTGTTGCTCTTTTACTATTCGAAATACCTACTTGGCGCTTATTAGACCTATTTTGGAGTATGATTACCGATATACTGTTCTGCCTCCAGATAAATCTTCAGAAACTCGAGCGAGTTCAGCTGAAAGCTGCGCGTATTTTAACAGACCTTCGTAACTGTTATCCTTGTGACATTGTCCTTTTTTGAGGCTGATATTCAATCGCTAAGCGTTTGAAGAAACTCAATTCTTGTGAAATATTATAATAAACTCTTTAGTTATAATCCTCATAATCGGACATCAAAATTCCTAAAGAATTGCAGTAACAATCAAAGACTTAAGAGAAACAGCCCCTATAGACAGGTGATTAGTGACAATATGATTTTCTCCTCTGTGGAACGGTATCACTTGAGTTCTTATATTGACCCATCCGAGGGCCTCCCAGGGGTGTATTTTGACCCGAACCTCTCAGCCGATCTCAACAAGACTTCAGATCCACCTGAATTTCTTAGGCAACTTTCCCTTGAAGTTATCAATAACATTCCTGATGATGCCTTTCTTATCTATACTGATGGCAGCAGAGTGAGCACTCTCATTCTGGCAGTGGTATCTATATTAAGTCCCAAAACTATTCCAGTCACATTAAACTGAGAAACTGATGGTTTCTCTATCTTGCGCAGGGAATTCATTGCTATTGATACTGGTTTTAAAGAGACACTCTCATTTCATGGTTCGTACAGCATCTGGATTTTATCTGACAGTCGAAGTGCCATCCAACATCTCTCTAACTGGCATAAAGTGGGTGATAATACCGGAGTGGCTATTTTGGAGAAACAAAAACGCCTTTCATTTTCTCGCGAGATCCATCTACGATGGGTTCCTTCACACGTTAACAACGCACGCAATGGGGTTGCTGATGCCCTTGCAAAATATAGCACAGCTCAACCCCCTAGGAACTCGGCGCATCTCACCTATTCAGAACTGCACTCCACCTATATTAATAACAAGCTATATTATCAACCACCAAAAGCTATATGATCAAGTTACAACCACCTATACTATCACCTATACCTCCTGCTCATCACTAGTATGAGGCTAAACACCCTGGTGTGTGGTTCTCTTTACCTTCAATGCAGCAGGCAAGAACAAACAATTTTATCTCGTTTCCGGAGTGGCCACTTTCGAACTTTGACTTTTAAAGATGGAGATCAAGTTTTCCTGCTTGCGTTAGGTGTTCTGCCAGCCTGGCATCTCAAGAACCATTCTTGACTGCCTGGGGTTTACTAAACAAGATCTATATGAAGACCTTCTAATGATGATGGACTTTTTGAGAGTGATCATGTACTTAGTCTATCTTGTCTAGACATGGAGATGAGCAATAACAACATATAATTACTGGTCTTGAACCTTTCACTTTCTCGTCTAAAGTTTGTTTTAATTGTAAACCCCTCATTTAAAAATAGTGCGTGTATGATACTTTGTACAACGGTGGAATACGCAAAGCCATTAATATTACTACTCTCAGAAAATTCATTCGAAATAGTTCATTAAAATTTTGGTATTTTTTCAAAATCCTAACAATACGAATCTGTTGAATGCAGAAAATTGTGCGATTACGCACTTAAAAAAGAAAGAGAAAAAGCATTAATCGTGCAATTTTTGTATGTACCACCATAATTACTTGAACATAATTTCTCTTTGAAAATATATTTTCTGATAAAAAAAAATATCTCTTGTTTTCATAAACCTCAAACTAATCACGTAATATTTTTTTTTCTAATGGGGTTGCGAATTGGATTTTTTACTTTTGCAGACCTAGTTCATTCCACAGGAGCTGGTATCACTTTTAGTGCGGCACCAAATGCCACAAGTAATTTTGGCTCCCACATTCCTCCCCAGATAGAGGCACCTGAGCTCTGGCGATGCGCGAAATTGAACTTAGGAATTTATTTTTTGCTGAGAGCACCAAGCTAAACGAGCATTTCAAAGGATTTTTTACATGCCGCATAATCCATACGCATAGCTGCTGTAATTTCTGCATCATGAAATCCACCAATTTGGGCCAGGGTCGAACCCGTAACCTTGGGGCAGAAGCGTCTATCACATAATATATATGCTACATTAATTTTTTTCCCATCTAATATCTTCAGTCATTCACCCAACCTCAAACCAATTGCTACTTCCACCCCTTACCCCTTTTTGATCTATAGTATTCAATTATGTGAGATACACCTATCAGAAACCAAAACAGTATCAATTCAGAATCTGTAATTGAGTTATTGGGTATAATGGAAAGTTCTGTCAAATTTGAACACGTGTACTTCTATGCATATTGTCGATCCTAAGCAAGAATTCGGATCTATCTGAAACCGTTTTAAACAGTTAGATTAGAATATGATTGATGATTTACACACATTTTTTTGCACACATTTTTGTCCTTAACTTTTCAAACTGTCAACATGATTGAAGAAAAGTTCTCGTAAGTCATGCATATGTTGAATGAGTTTCCAAAAGAAAACATCACGATGGAGGCAAAAAAAAAAATCTTGTATGACGTATTTGATGGGGATGTAGTAACAGCTGGAACATGATGGAAGATGGTTTGCAAAATTTCGTTCCGGTGATTTTTCTTTGAAAGATGACTTCAGATCAAGAAGGCTATCAGATGGCAAAGAGGAAATGCTACGCAGTACGATCAGGACAAACCCCACGTTAACTTCCACAGAAGGCTTTAAGCTTGGAATTCTTTAGACTACTGCTTTGGATCACATCGCTTCCAAACTCTCTGTTTTGATGCCACATGAATTAAACAAAAAAAATTAATGTACATAATTTCGATATGTTCTTCAAATCTTGCTCCTCAAAAAAGGGAACGTTTTTTGACCACTTGGTGACAGGAGATGAAAAGGCATATGTTTTTAAAGGGAAGACACCAGCGCCTCCATCCATAGCTGTCCGGCTTCAAAAGAAATTTATGTTGTGTTGTTGGTAGGTCCACAAGGGTGTAGAGCACTATATGAGTTGCTGAAAGAAAAGAAACGGTCAATGTCGATCGTTACTGCTCGCTACTGACGCTTTAAATGAAATTCAAGGTAAACGTCCATATTTGGCCTACAGAAAGGGTGTAATTTTTCATCACACTGTAATGCAAAACCACACATGGCAGGAAACACATCATAAAAATTTTAGAGTTGGGTTGGAAAACTTTACCTGACACGTGTGTTCCGGTCGCCGTAAAACTTTCTTGATGGAAATGGAAATAAATATATAAATTATGAGGGTGCTAAATGTCAGTGTGGAAGACACTTTGCTTCCAAAACAAAGGACTTGTTTTCCAGGGAGTTAAATAAGCTGCCAGGATGATAACAGATAGTTGCATTTAACTAAAGGCATTATATTTTTAATTCAATTTTAAATAAAAAATGAAAAAAATTGCTTGTTCTTTAGAAAAAGCGGCATAAATTTCTCTTACATCGACATTAACAAAATTGTAAACTTTTTTTCTTTTTTTGCACTTTCCTGGAAATTATGAATGTTACCGGGTTGATGACCTTCTGTTGGGGTATGTTTTCGAAAACTGCTTCACAGCTCTCCGCCAGCTGTGGGTAGATAACGATAAGGCATACATTGTATTTGAAGCCCCTTGATACTTAAGCATGGGTTGACTTGTAGCGCCGCTTAAAATTCGGCAAAAACAAACAATCGCTTTCTGTTGTTTGCTAAATTGTCTAATTAATAATCAGGAAACATGTAATTTTGTTTCCGAGCAAATCTATTTTGTGTTTAAGTTCTGAAACTCCAACGAGGAAAAAATCCTGATCGGCAACCCTGAAAAAGACGCTATTTCCTGAGTAACTTTTACTGATAGAGGCATGTCGTGAGCTGTAAAAATTATTACGAGCAAGACAGCGTTCTCTCTTAGACAGATTAAAAAATTGTCTCATTTTCCACGGATTAAAATTTTATAATTTTTTTAAAATTTTAGCTAAACTGTAAATGTTGGCTAAGAAGAAAATACTTCTCAATGTAAACAATGGTCATCCAACATTTTGGTTTCCCTCTTCACAGAATAGCTCATAATAATTCTGGTGTAGACACCAGAATTATTATGAGCTATTCCACCTTCCAACGCATATTTCTCCGTCGAAAGTATGAAATACCATTCATCTAGCTGTTCTCAATAATATCGCCTTTATATTAAATTACATATATTTATGTAATAATATCTGTATATTAACGATAAATTAATAAGAAGATAATTGATAATTCCTAAAAGAAATGGTTTGTGTAGCAGATTAATATAATTACCACTAGTATAACTACAATATATATATATATATATATCAATATTTACAATTGTATATGAAAATGTTATGAATATTAGTCGTGTTTTGATGAAACTCTTTTTAAGGAGTTATTGATTGCTGCTCATAATGAGTAGGTAGAGAAATGACTTTTTGTTCCTTTGTTTGATATTGGAGATTCTTTTCTTTAGTGAGTTGAGATATCATGATGAACACATTATTGTTTTGAGCTAACGTAGGATCTTCGAACTGTGTAATAGTTACAAAACTTTCATTATCTCACTTTTCTGAGAAATTGGGTTTTTCTTTTTTCATTTTCACTGGGCTGCGTACCCATTAATCAGGTTAAGCCCCGCCCATCTCCTGATCCGAAATGAGTTAACTTTTTCGCTGCTATGCACCGATTTTTTGATTAATTTTTTTCTCGCACTTATTGCACTAAAAAAAAATTAAATTCTTTCTTTTTCAAATTGTAAATTTGAACTTTAGAGTCAAATATTTTAACAAAGGACAAGAGTTAAAACGTCACAGTCACCCAAACTTCCAATGATGACATGTTAAAGCTCAATAGGGCTATGCACTCTGGTCATCTCTGGAACTATATTTTTTTTTCATTTCATGGCAATTTCATTCATTTAAGGCGGCCGCGGTGGCCGAGTGGTCTAGGCATCGGATCATGGCTAGCATGTCATGGGTTCGATCCTAGTACCACTAAAGATCCGCCGTGTAGGGGGTAGGGGAGCGATGCACGTTAAATCTGTCGAGAGCTCAAACGTCCTCCGTTGGTGTGGTGCGGTAGTTAGGAGAGGGGTGCCAGCTCAGGTGTCGTCCGCGTCACTTGACCGTGGTTCAAAATTACGCGGACCGTCGCCAAAAGCCCTCGTGTTGCTAATCAGTGCGACGTTAATATTCTCTAACTCTCTAACTCTAACTCATTCATTTAAGATTTATTCTATTCAACACAGTTATAACTGATGTTTTATACATATAATTGTATTAAACGAGTGATCGAATTCCAATGATTGAAAAGCATTCTTTCAAAGAAAAAAATTATAAATTTTTAATATTTAACAAATTTTATTTCAGAATTAAGGGATTTGGGCTTTGTGTTCTTTAGTCTTTTGGTATAAATCAGTGGAATGAACCGGTTTGGAATTCATTACATTCTAAAAAAAAAAAATGATATATATTTTTAAAAAGTAATCCACGATCCCTCTTTCATCTTTAAATTTCATTTCTGTTTTATTTAAGAAAATATTTTACATTTTGTAATTATAAATGTGAAGCATGAAAAGAATGATAATTAAAATAAAAAAACATAAATTTAATTATAGTTTCAAATGAAAAAAAATATATTTTGTGAATTTTTATTTCAATAGAAATCTTTTTCTCAGAATTAGTCAGCTTCGATTCCAAAAATCTGTGGTATAAATTCTCTTAGGGTTAATATTAGCAAAAAGTTATAAAAAAAACCTTAAGGATTCTTAAAAATGTATCTAATTCAAATCACAAAGTAAAACTTATTATAAAAGGATATGAAGTTTAGTTTAGTAACTTTTAGGACAGAATGTGCAAAATATCTTGGGTGCTGCAGTCTATGAACGAGAAGAACGTGTATGGTTTACTCAATTGGGGGGGGAGGGTTGGACTAAACCGGTTTTCCTTCAGTAAATCATTTTACATAAAGTAAGGAAGCCAGCCCTACATGATCTTATAATGTTAAAATAATCAAAATCACTAGATGGCGCTAGAGTTGTAAGACACAGTGAATGGTTTAAATTTTTGTACTCTTCCTTATAAATTCTATATCTCACTATTTCTTATTACTGTGTTTTCAGCACCGTTGAGTTCTTAAACAATGAAAATCGTAACACGAAATTGAGGGGGTTGAAATACTTTTTCCTGTTAGTGGAATTTCCCGTTAAAGGATATGGGGAAAAAAAATACCCAACTCTCTTTTTTTACCCGATTTTGAAACAACATGCGGTTTACCAATATATACGAATATTGTATTCTAGCAAGAATGAAATTCTACATTTGAATCAAAACCGACTGTAGTCTAGACAAATCTGACACATATACTGATGATACTTGACTTAATTCGTATGAAACGAGCACATAGTCATCAAATAGAGATGAATAGCTGTTATTGTTTTAGTGGGATTTTTCCTTTATATTTTATTTGAATTATTATATGTTGATGTACTTGTACATAGAGAGACTGTGTGTGCACTGTTCTGTATGTGCTAATTAAAAATTTTGTAATTAAAATTAACTGCTTTTGTTTTATATTTATAAATGTTAAGTTTTAAAAATACTCAGTTAAAAATTTTAAAACTTAACTATGGTGCAAAGGGACATTAGTAACCCACGAGTTACTGCTAAAAAAATATGAACAAAATTTGACCGACGTCTCAAAAAGATTCGCCATCCCTGATCTAAATCAACAACTAACTCTATCTAGATTAACGAATGATTAGATATCTCATTTTTACTTCTATTAAATACTAGCTAGTATACCCGTTCATCGCACGAGTGAATTCAAATATTAAACAATACAGATTGAATCGGGGGAGGGAAGTTTTTAATGATTGAATTTTACGTGAATTGCAAATTAAAACAGAAAAAAAGCTTTTTTTATATCTCAGATGACCCCCAAATAATATTTGTTAAATTTTAAGTTTGCAAGTCTAATAGCTGATAAAAAGGATTTTATCAGCTATTAGACTTCTTGTGGGTTAAATTTTGAAAAACACCTTCCTAAGCTGATCTCTGCTCGCAAAAGTAACATATTGTTACAAATTTTGTGTAATGGATGCTTAAAATATATGAATAATTTATATCAGATGTGTAAAACGTTAATATTATTTTCTGTTGTATTTATTTTATGCCAAAATTGTAATATTCGCAAGCAACGCCGCTCATTACATTACAATGGCGATACAATGGAATCATAGCGAAATGTTGGTGATGGAGCCAAGTTGGCAACTTGGCGATTGTCTGAACGGTGCAGTTGATATGCTGTAGAGCCACCTGATGAGGAGCTGCAAACAAAGAGGATAGCACAAAAAACCATCTCTACAAAAAAATAACATATAACATGCCAATTTTCAATAGTGATTGGTTGAATAAAGTTGGAATGAAACTTGGCCAAAAAAAAACATCCATAACAGAGATATAATAATACATACTTCCCTATTTGAATCGGATATTGTTTACTATTTCATTGGTCTTAGTTTTGTTTCTCACGGGAACTTAATATTTTTTCTAAAATAAAAAGTAGCCGAAGTTATATACTTCCTTATAACATCAGTTATCGGCTAGTGAAAGTACCGTCAAAATCGGTCCAGACGTTCAGGGATTAGCCGGAAAAAAACACTCACATAGACAGACAGACAGACAAAAATTTAAAAATTGGAGGTTTTCTTATATATTTATAAATACTACAGTATATACTTTTATATAGATTTAATAAAAAGGTGTGAATTTGGAATTACAAGGAGACATTTTTATTTATTGTACAGACATTTTTATTTATTTGTATAAATATCCTCACAAAGTGGGCTACAAAAACCTCAAAGCGGACATTTCACGAATGGTACTGGCAGTTATATTAATGTTATAATTTTAATTATTTTGTACATATGAAAATAACAAAAATTAAAAGCGTGCCTTTTTAAAAGATTCAGTTTTTTTAGAATTATTTATCTATTTTGAGTGTTAAATGTAGAAACACAATGCAGTGGTGTATAGAGCGACTTTCTTGGAAGAAGAGAGAAAAATGTATTGGAGAAAAACAGATGAAATATATAACCGAGAAGTAATAAAAAAAAATCAAAAACCTAAATCAAAAACCTGTTGTCCGTGGAAGAGGTTTAATGCTCGAACTCAATCCTTGTGTACGCCTACTGACCCAGTGATTATTTGCCATATTTTATGAGCCATTTTGAAATGCAATTTTCTAATTGAAAACAGAATGAAATTTTTACTATTTTTCGGTAATTTTCCTTAATTTCATTATTTATCATAGAACAATTCATACGCGATAAACACATGTTACCTTTTCAGTAGTCAATGCAGTGCTGGAAAATAATCTAGAATGTAGTAAGCTTAAAATATTTATTTGCTTCAGTAGCGCAGGTTTGGAGTAAGGGAGGGTTAAACCCCGTAGATTAAACAGATTTTTAATTAGCTCTAGGCGCTTTCGTTCCACTTGTTTTTAACAACGTATCCCCCTTATAAAAATGTTAGTATTCGCCGAACTTAATACCCGCTAACGTAAGAGTTTTAAGCTTCTGCAGATTCGATGTGCATCAGCTTTTACATGTTTTCGCGAGTCCTCATTAGATTCGACCTCATGACTCGATAGGAAAAGCGGAAGCCAGGAAGTAGAGGCCATGTCTTTTCGGGTACCACTTAACACAAATTGAAAAGAAGGGATATTTGTGTGTGTGCATAGTATTTCTCTATTTATTTATATATACGTGTTTATAACTACTTATAAGAGGAAAGCTATTTACTCACTTATCACGAGATCTCCAAAACTATTAGACAACAGACTTGAGATTTATCAGTTAGAATCCTTTTGTTGAGTAGACATAAGCTAGGAGTTTGGGGAGTTGAGGAGATTTGAGATAAAAAAAATTCGTTTTTTGTTTAGACCAATAGAGTAGAAAATTAAAAGCATGTGTACTTTGTTTCACTAAAAATGGGTTTTGCAGAGATATATTCCGAGGAGAAAGGACCACATAGGAGTTAAAGATATATAAATTTCGTTCCAGAGATTCCAATCTTGTCCTATTTAAGACAAGAAATATATCCGTTCCAGCAATGAAATTTTGAAGTAAGAATAAGATTTATCAGATTATAAATTTTTTTACGGAAATGATTATACAGATTTTTAATAATAATTTAGCAAAAACTACAATATATTTTAAAACAATGATCATGTTATGGTTTTCCAGGCAGCTGGTGCTTTGCGTGGGCTTAAGGCGTGTGTATTTACCGAATTCCCCGGAGAATGTTCTTTTAGAGTAGTTAAAAAATTTATTCAAATCAGTAGATTTTTTAGCTGTTTCAAACAGTGGATATTTATTAATTTTTTCAAAAATATCTTTTTTATGGGTGAAATGTCTGATTACTAAACATGTGTTTCTTCCTCCCCCCCCCTTTTTTTCTGTACTATTTTTAATCAATTTCTATTTCTAACGTCTTATTGGAGTTAAAAAATGTCGTTACAATTTGTTTTCTTTAACTAACTTTAACTAAGCTATTCGTTTAAACCTAACACTTTGTCTCCCAAATTTTGAAAAATTATATTTTGAAAAAAAAAATTATTTTAATATATTTTTCATTAGGTCAAAAAATGTTTATCAAAATTGATTTGATATTGGAGCTAGGTATTCTTTCGGAAAAACAGAATGCACATACATAATTTTTTGTAATATTCTATTCATTAAAAAAAGTAATTAAAGAGGCAAAAGAATTTTAGAGAACGTTCTTACGAAAGGGAATGAGTTGATGACGTCAGGGACGAAAGCTCATAGTGTTGCCTTAGTTTGTAGGGGGACAAGGTTTTATCTAAATTTCTATACGTTCCTAGACAACTTCTCTAAAGGACAAGCGCATTGACTGATTTAGGTCCCGGCTGGTAAGCGTAATAAATTAAAAGTAAAAAAAAAACTTTTTTAAAAATAAGCTTTTATTTAAACGCGCTAAAAAGAATAAAATAAACTTTCCTTTAAAACTTTTTATTCTATCAACTTAAAACGTCATCACACAATTTATATGATATAAAAGCTTGTCGCAAGATTTAAATACTTGTATTTACTTAGTTTGAAAATTTTAAAAATTAAAATCGATCAGATCAAGTTATTTAATTTACTTGTTTATCTACACAGGAAAATCTCGCGACAAGCTTTTATATCATATAAATTGTGTGATGACGTTTTAAGTTGATAGTAAAAAGACTTTTTGGGAATTGCAGGATATTATCGACAGTACATTCAATTTTCTGGAATTAACTTACTTCACTAACAGAAATTTTAAACAGAAAATCAAAGAAAGGGTAGTTCAAAAGGACTTTAGAATGTCAAAAATCCTTTGTACAATTGAAGGAAAAACTGTCGACTAACACTGTACTATATGACCCTGATTTCAAGAGAATTCATTCTTCAAATCAGATGCTTCTTGACACAGGTGTTGGAATTGTTCTGTTGTCCTGGTTCAGAGAAATGATAGAGGTGAAGGCATCCCATCCTGTACCTTAGTAAGAAATTTTTTTATGCCGAGAAAATTTACTGCACAACGAAAAAGAGTGTGCAGCTATCGTTTATGCAGTAAAAGATCTTAAATGTCAC
>BMAO01016653.1:0-33716 GCA_019973975.1 Trichonephila clavata
AACTAAATCTTTTTCAAACAAAAACGCAAATAAAAATTTTATTACATTACTTTTAATTATGAATGGAAGTATCAATAGTAAAACGTGTATTCATGCCTTTATAATAAAGGTTAGTTAGTATGTATTTACTTGTATATTTTATTTCTAGTATTCATTTTTACTTACATTAATGAAACTAATTAATTTAATGGCAATTGCACCTGCTCTAATATTTATTTGACTCTAAAATACAGTTTTTCAAAAAATTCCTGAAATTCGTTCTTTATTATATTGTTACTTACTATTTATTTTTTAATATTTCTCTGAAAAAGTTTTTATTTTTATAACATTTTGCTATGTTTAAAATGTATTTGCACTGTAATATCTTAAAAATTTAATACAAATAATTAAATCTGATTGGTAAAAATATGTTAATCCTTGTAATTCGGTAATCGAATCTGTTCTAAGATGGGGGGGGGGAGTGTCCGCTCTAACCACGACGAGTTTCAGTGTCCGCTCAGACCACGAAATGTTGTGTCCACTCTAACTACGATGAATTTCAAAGTGTCCCCGCTGTATCCACTCCACCAACCTTGGGAGCTCCGTGGAACACAGTTTTAAGACCACTGCACTATATGAATGTTCAGGAGAACGAAACAAAAGAATAGGTATATTTATAGCAGTGAAAAATTAAGTTTTATGTTTTAATCTGTTGTATTAAAAATGGACTAACAGTATGAAGCAATTTTACCCTTATCGAATAAATATAGTACCATAGAAAATTATATGTTGTATTTTCCAGAATTAAGCTGGCATATAATTTACAAATGAATATTCATAACATAAAAATAAATTCTATATAATTGGCGAGTATGGTGCCTTTTTGGGAAAATTTTGTTTTTATTCTTTTATCCCCTTTTGTCACAAAAAATAATATTCCTAATAAGTTTCAGAAATTTCCAATCTTATTAGTTTTGGAAGATGTATAACAATCATCAATCAGAAAAACTATCAAAATAGTAAAAAATGTTGGTTTCTTTTTTCACTGATATATACTGCTGGCCACCGTAAATGTGCAACACCCTGAAGGAAGCACGCAAATAACATGAAATTTACAACATGCATTAGCGGAGGTGAGATATGCAAATGATTAGAATTTCAGCGCAGACACACATCATGCACGCCTGTGGCGCCACTTCAAAGCGCTATTTAAGGCTTGGAGATTTCGACGATTTCTAGTTCGGCAATTGTGTTTTTCTTGTGGTTTTTTCAAAAAACGATCAGTTATGTCTCGTAGAAAACAGCGATCAGCTTTTGATCAAGTATCCGAGTTCGACAGAGGAAGGAGAGTGGCCTACCGAGATTGTGGATTATCTTTCAGGGAAATCGGTAGTCGTGTTGGACGAAACCAAACAACTGTAATGCGGATATGTGACTGTTGGATGCAGGAGGGTACGACGGACCGACGTGGTCGATCGCATCCACCTCAGTGCACCACTTCACGTGAGGACAGGCAAATTGTGCGCATGGGAGTGACGGATCGCTCAGTCACATCACGAACCATAGCACAGCACATTGAGTCTGTTACGCATCATTCAGTATCTGCGCGTACCATTCGACGCCGTTCACAGCAGAGTGGTCTGTCCGCAAGACGTCCATTGCTTGGTTTACCCTTGACGCAGAACCACAGACGTCTCCGCCGCCAATGGTGCGATGAAGGAAGGATGTGGGTGGTAGAATGGAATGAAGTTGTCTTTACAGACGAGTCACGCATCTGTCTGCAACACCACGATGGTCGGAATCGAGTTTGGAGACACCGTGGAGAGAGGATGCTGAACAGCTGCTTTATGCACCGCCACACTGGTCCTGCACCGGGTATTATGGTATGGGGCGGTATTGGATATTACTGTCGCACTCCTCTAGTACGCATTGCCGGTACTTTAAACAACCAGCGCTACATCTCCGAGGTGTTGGAGCCAGTTGTCCTTCCTTACCTTCAGGGCTTGGCCACAGCCATATTTCAACAGGATAATCCGCGACCGCACGTGGCACGCATTGTCCAAAGGTTCTCCGTCAATCACCAGATTGAATTGCTTCCCTGGCCGGCTCGCTCTCCGGATCTTTCACCGATAGAAAACATGTGGTCAATGGTTGCTCAACGATTGACCCAGATCCACACCAGATCAACTTTGGCAACGTGTGGAAACTGCTTGGTCTGCTGTACCCCAAGAACACATCCAAAGTCTCTTTGAATCAATGCCGAGGCGTGTGGCAGCGCTGATCTCGGCTACTCTGGCTACTGATTCTGACAGGAACCACACTTCACAGAAGTCTATAAATTTAATCATTTAATACTTGGTCAACATGTTATCTACAAAATAAATTTTTTTGTGCTATCTCTTGTCTTTCTTGGTGTTGTATTTACGGTGGCCAGCAGTGTATAAAACATTTCTTGTCGAATATTTCCTTTTTGTTCTCCAATTCTGCGAAGTAGAAAGTAAGCTTCTTTGATTTCTTAAGTAAGCATTTTATTTACGCCTTTTTCTAAAAAAAATATTAAGTATGAAAGGACTATTGCTTTAAGTACGGAATCGAAAATTATATCTACGTTAAATAATGTTTGTTGTTACATGTTCTAATAATATGCACTTATTTATAATTAATAAATAGCAATAATATTCATGTTTTAAAACGAGGTAATAATCCTAAAGGGAAAATATATCAATTGCAATTAAATTAATTATTATAATTTCATTTAAAATTCATAATATTACGCTGAATTCTATTTCGATTTGCTTTTTCGGTATTGGGGGAGGGGGTGATTTTTTATTCTAAATAATAAATTTTCTTAATTTGTTTCAGTGATTGTTAAAAATAACATCCACTGTCTCTTCATGCCATTTCCTTCTTCGATGGTGTGGGTAAAGAGGATGTGCTCAGAGCGGACGATCCGAAATTTATCATTTTAAAGCGGATACATCCCCCCCCCCATGTTAGAACAGATAAAGTGTGATAATTAGGGTTTGCAGCCCCGGGATCCCGGTTGTTTTTTCAAATCTCGGGATTTAATTTTTTTCTGAATTATATTTTGAAATTTTTTTCAAAGTATTGTGAATCTGGTGTTACATTTAATGTATCTTATTTACCTTTTTTGTACTTGGCCCCATCTATCCGCCGCATATGCAACCAAAAAAAGGCGTCGCATAGTGACGCAACCAGCAAAAAGCTGTCACAACTAGTGGCACAGCAGCTAACACACTCGATATAACTACTAGATCGTTCGTTCGCCTATCCACCAACTCACTGGTAGGGGAGTGTGTAGCGATTCCCTCTATATAAGCCGGTAACAACCTTCGCACCATGGGGATCATTTTGGTGTAGTGGTTAAGTTTCTTGGCTTCGGATCCGAAATTCCCAGGTTCTGTCCTGCCGGATAGGTGCGCCACTTCCGTCGTATTTTATGTTTACGCCTCATTTTAATAAAGGTTTTTAAAAGATACATATTTATGTGCACAGTTTTAATTTTTTGTTTATAATGAAGTAATAGTTATATTTTATGTTTATTTTTATGCCAACAAATATCTTTAAATGATGCATAATTAACATATAATAAAACTCTAAATTTGTATTTTTGACTTCTATTTCCTAATTCTGCGTGCATTGTTGTGCGGATCGAATTGTTTCAAATATTTCCTATTGCATGGCACGTTGAATCGTGTTGGTAGGCTGGTTTGGCACGCCACAGCTGAAAGGTTGCAGACCCCCTACTTTACGGCATCATGGACCACCCACCTTTTTGTAAATCAGTACAGTAAATTAATGAAATCGTTTGCAATTACAGTATAGAGTATTCATTACTGTATGAGATGCAGTGGCGTAACGGAAAATAACTGGGCCTCCCTGCAAGGTCAGGTCTTGGGCCCCAAACCGGATCTTATGTGTGTGTATATGTATATATATATATATATATACACACACACACTCGCCGGAGAAAGTCTGCGTTCACCTACGACTGCTTACATAAACAAAAAAAAAAATTTTAAAACCGGAATTGAAATTTTTTAAAAATTATATTTTACTACCTTTTTTCAGCGACTCCGTTCGTCTTGATATCTTTAAATAAGTATTAAAGTCATAATCATCAGCATTAGAAAGTAAATAAAATATTATGATAATTTTTTATTGCTTCACTAGGACCATTAAAATTTTAAAATTCTAAAATTGAGCAAAGGAAAAAAATTTGAAGACATACGAGGGGGTAAAGGGAAAATAACATAAGAGAGTATTTATAATACTCATTAAAATGGGAAATCTAATGACAGATAACCTGGTAACTAAAACAAAAACGAACACTTAGACCTGTGAATGACGAACACTGTAAAATAACTTTCGATGTGGAATTCTTACGAAAGAAAAAAAAAGTTACCTTATTCTTGGTTTCTGCATCCTGGGAGGAGCTTGATCTAAAGTTTGATTATATTTTAGCATAAATACTGCAACTTTTAATAAGGAGAGTTCTTTGCAGGATGCAAAAATGATTCCATGAAAAAAGACATAAAAGACTGATACATTCCATTATGCTTCATTTGATCGATTACTCATAAATCTAGACCAAATTTTCATTTAAGGTGACTGCCTACGTTGAAAATGTCGTTTTTCGACTACATAAGGCAATTTTTTTTTATTTCAAAATCTTATAGTTTGAAAATTTTTCTTTCCAAAACAGTTCTTCTTTTTCCTTAACGCGAAATAGAAATAAAGTTATAGTGATTTTAAAAAACATCACTCTCTGCAAAAGGGAACCGGAAGTAGCATTTCGAAACCGGAAGTTGCAGAAAATTGCAATTTTTAACTCAGATTACTACAGTTACTTTCATTTTTTTAATTTATAAAATATATTTCCGTAATTTTTCTAGCGTTTCAGCCATTACTTTATTATTAGTGTAGTTATTTCTTGCTAAAAATTAGCAACAAACAGTCTGTTTACATTCTTGCTTGGACATCAAAATAATGTCACATTTTTGTAGAATATGTTCAAAGCAGACTAAAGTTCCAGGTGCTGCTCCTAATGCACATGTTTATTGCGATCATAAGGGTTCTGTGCCAAGCATGGAGACTGTCAGAGCATATCGCATATTTGAGCGATCAGAGAATCTTCGTAAATTGCAGTACACTGATTACTATGGTGATGGGGATTCCAAAGCATATGAATCCGTAAAAAGTTTGTACGCTCCTAAAACAGTTAATAATTTAGAATGTATTGGTCATGTGCAGAAAAGGGTTGCGAATCATCTCAGAAAGTTAGTTAAAGGATTGGGGGGGAGGAGGAGAGAGAAAATTGACGGACAATTTTGTCGACAAATTGCAAAATTATTACGAAATAGCAATTTGAAGTAATATAAAAAATTTAGCAAAGATGCAAAGCGCAGTTATTGCTGCATACTATAACTGCTATTCCAGTACTGAAAAGCCTATGCATGGTCAATGCCCAACAGGAACAGATAGTTGGTGCAAATTTCAAAAAGCAAAGGCACTTGGTAAAATATTCACCACCAAAGCCCCTGGACTCCCACAAAATATTATAAATATTGTGAAATCACACTACTTAAAACTATGTGATCAAAAACTTTTAAGAAAAGTGTTTACAGGGAATGACTGAGAATGGCTATGAGAGTTTCAATTGTGTTCTGTGGAATTTAGTTCCTAAGCAAAACTTTGTTGAACTCCAAATTTTGCAATTTAGGGTATATATAGCAGTTCTACTATTTAATGAAGGTGCTAGTGGCTTATTAAAATGCTAAATAAGCTGAGGATAAATGTTGGTAGCTATATGATGCGCGCATATTAAAATTGTATGACTATCGACGGATAAACGACGCAGAAACACGTTCATTACCCTTTACAAAATTAAAAAGGAAAAAAACACGAGCTCACCGAAATAAAAAAGGATTGCACCAGGGAGAAAAGGAAGGTGTGACATATCATCCTGTTGAATTTTAGATAATTTTGTAAAGTATGTATACCTTTTTACAGTAACATAAAACTTTAAATGCGTTTTTCTCAAAATTATGTTTTCGAAAGAAACTCCTTACGAGATGCATGACATTTTAAGAACAGAACAAGATAATGCTTTAAAATTTTGTGTGAATGTTTTTTATACTATTTTTCATAAAGTGAACCACAAATTTTGTTGTAGGTAGAATAGTTTTTCACACACACACACACATTTAGTGTAGTTTTTATAAAGAAAAACCTTAAAAAATATCAAAATCTTCATATTATAATGTATAATTGCCTGTAATTTTTTTTGTATTTTAATATTTCTCTTAGATTTTGGTTCATTTTAAGAAGCACTATAGTATATGTATGTTGTGTATAAAGGAAATTAAGATAATTGCATTAGAATTTTTTATACAGTGTTTCCCGTTTTAGTATAAATTTGGTAAAATTTATTTCAAAACAACCAATTTTTCTAAAAGTACAATATTTATTTCAAAATTTTTGTGTATTTACATATTTTGTTCTATTTTTCTTCCTAAAAACACTCAATTTGTTTCAAAAAGTTTTTTTTTTTTTAAAATTGGGTCTGAAGGTAGGCAGTCACCTTAAAATCCTTCCTGTGCTTTTCCAAGTATCGTGATTTTACTTTACTTGAAAAACGCATAACAGATGTACGTTATTTACGACTTCCTTAAATGAAAATGAAATACATGGAAAGGGGGAAACTAAAGACAGCGATTTGTTGCTTCATGAAAAGTAAATCATATCTTTTTTCCCCTCCCTACAATTAATGTAAAGTATATTGTTATAATAACAGTGAGAATTTTTTATATCTTCATAGTATTTTATCTGATTTTTGTTTTACCTGTAGTAGTTTAGGTTTAAAAAGAAAATCCGCTGAAGAAAAGTATCTCTCTCTCGTCTCGGGGATTACAGCAAATAAAAAAAATGTTTTTTTTAATTTGATTATTGGATCAAAGACATCAAAAAGCGTATTAAAGTTTTGATTTTGAATGACATAGGTCGCCAATTGGAAAATCGCTTAAAAATTTGATTTTGAAAAATGCAAAGCGAATTTTGAGAAAATCTACGTTAATGGCGTTAGTCAGGCTTTGGGCCTCCTAGAAGCCTTGGGCCCCCCGCAGTGCGGGGGTGTACATTACGCCACTGATGAGATGTTATTATTCTGTACAATTCTTGTCACTTCTGCAGCAGCTGAAAGCCGTGTAGGAGAGTAATGCACGTTAAATCTGTCGAGAGCTTAAATGTTCTCCCGTTGGTGTGGTGTTGCAGTTAGGAGAAGGGGTGCCAGCTCAGGTGTCGTCCGCGTCACTTGACCACGATTCAAAATTACGCAGACCGTCCCCAAAAGCCCTCGTGTAGCTCAACAGTGTGACGTTAATATTCACTCACTTACACCAGCTGGAAGATCATTTAGAATAATTAAAAACTATTTAAGAAGCGGTGTGGACCAAGCTCGATTCCAACATTTATCGCTAATATCAATTGAAAACAAAGTTGCATCAAGCCTGGATTTAACCGAAATTACTGAAACTTGTACGAAAACTAAACCTAGGAAAAGATTTTAAAGCAAATTGTTAATTTGTTGTTATAATAGGCAAGTCTGACTTTCATATAACAAACCTTTTATTCTTCATCTACCTCGTTTTATTTCATAACACCTATGTTATTTGTAATCTTGTTCGTTATTGTTTAATTTTTATTACCTATTACGTTATTTCTTATCTTCCGGTTCCAGCAGTTCCTAAACTCTTCACAGCTGTTCCAGAAGAGTTCTGTCGTGGTCAGAGGCGGATTAAGGTAGTTGGAGACCCTTGGCGGTAAAAGGTTTGAGGCCCTTGGGCTTAAGAGTCGAAAAACTAAAATAGTGAAAAGAGTCGCTTACCTTAAATTCTCAAAATGAAATGTACTGCTATAATAAAACTCATCGGCTAAAGAAAATCATAACTGTATATAAGAAAAATTAACACCCTTACTTAAGAGCTTATAGTTTTGCTATACAGTTGATTTCTCTTTGGCAAATTCATCAACTATTTGTACCATGTCTATTTTGTCCAAAACATTTTATTCTGTATATAATATGGTCATGTTGTTTCAGTTTGTTTTTTCTCCCATAGTACTTCTTAAACTATTTTTATCACGTTTTAAAACTAAAAAAGATCATTCACCTGAGGCATTCGATATCGGTATTGTTAAAAATATTTTCAAAAGTTTTTCTACATTAGGATTTATCTTGGATCTCGATAAATTTCTAGTGGGGGGTTTCACTGTATCTTTGTTTTCTTTTCATTTCTTGTTCCAAGGTGGCGTGGTTGGTTTGTCGCTGGCCTTCGGCACTCATCAAGCTTGGGGCCCCTGGCGGCCGCCAGGTCCGACACCCGCTTAATCCGCCACTGCTCGTGGTGTCAAATCAAGCTTGGGTGATCACTAAAGCTCACACAAGAAAACTCATACATATACATGTAGGTAGTATGTAGCTTTAGTTTCCTATGTTCTGCAGAGCACGATAAAGAGCTGATGTTAAAGTAGCTTTGTATAGTTAAAATATTCATATAATTTTATCTTTTTGCTTGATGAAACCCAACTAAGATAGCCCCCCCCTTTTTTTTTGATCCCGTGCCTTTGGAAACCTAGCTACGACATTGATCGCCGTATCAATTATACGGGGCCTTCAAGCTACAGGGGCTCTAACATGTGCAAGTAGAAAATTTTAATGTATATTATGGGGCCCCAAACAAGGGCCCCGAAAGAATTTTTGATACAGGGCGCATTCAAGACTAGCTACGCCAGTGTGAATGGATTACTGTTGTGAATTATGGACCGGGTGGTCTGAGTGGGGGGAGCGTGGTTGACGCCACCCTCAGGTCCCACGTGGTCTACCTCGATAGAAGCCATATGTCTCAGTTGAATCTTGAACTTGGCTTCGGCATAACTAGAGGTGCTGATGTTTACTCTTAATTCTTGGCTTCGGCGTACCAGGTGCTGTTGTTTACTAGGAATTTTATCTTGAATATTAGAATTCTCTTTGGTTTCAGTCTAATTAATGTAATGGTTTAATTTGTTAAAGATTGTTAAGTTTATTGTTGAAAGTTGTTACCAATAAATCAAGGAAAAGACATTCCTAGGACTCCTGAATATTTTTATATTTTATAGCACCACACATACGCGTATCAGTATTTGTTATAATTACAGTTATTAAGCTTCTTTCGCCAGAAAAAATATTGAATGTTCATACCATATATACGTGGAATGGATTAGAGGAGTACCTGTTTCCAGATGGAAGTTTCATCTCCAATCAGGGTGTTTAAGAATTACTTTGCTTTAAATTAACCTTAGCCTATTACTGCATTAAAAATATTTAGAATACAAACATTTGAATGCTTTTGATTAAATAAAAAACTACTGAGAAAATTAGAAGTTTTTCTGGAGAGTTTAAAAAATACAAAAGATTTATTCTTAGAGAAATGAAAAAATAAGAATTAGCGTTGAACAAGCTCTTCGGCGAACCGAAGTGCTTGTGTGAAGGACGTCTGGAGGGTGGGAAATCGACTTGTAGGTGACACGCTTCGTCGGAGTCGAGAAGCTCGAAATGATACACATCAAAGAAAGCCAACAAGTTTCTACTGTAGTTTTTGTTTTGTTAATATATACATCGGTTTGTATCCCCCCCCCCTCAGAAACAATGTTTTAGATTTCTTTAAAAGAGGAAAAGAAATGCATACCATAAAATCTGGCATCTCACGCACGCTTTTAAGGGTGCAGTGGACTAGGATTTCCAATCACGTGTTACATTTTCAATCTCGGGATTTCCGGATTACATTATCCAAATCCCGGGATTAGGATTAAACTATTTATGAAAAATACTTATACATTAGCACAGTTGAAATTGCGCAATAAAACTGAAAGTATGATTAAAAATTGATTCAATAGGAATTTTATTGAGTGTGTGCGTGAAACAAATAAAAAAAATCTCAGTTCATCATAAAAACAAATAAAAATAATACGTAATGAAATTAAAAAAAGTTTCTTCATTTCCTGGGTTTCTGTAAATAAGCTTTCAAAAAACACAGCTCGTCCAGCATTTCATCATTCAAACGGCTTCTTATTTTTTAAAAAAATGGTCCGGTCGAAGAAAATGCTCTTTCTAATTATATATTAGTAGGTGTTATCGTTATTAAATATGAGTGTTCTTTTCAGGTAGCCACCACGTCTTCCTCCATTTTCAAAAAAGACACATTTCTTTTTGAATTTTTGATGATAGTATCTCAAATCTAATAGACTGCATCGGTGCATGTACCTCTTTGGCAACTTTATCTATTTCTTCTGCTATACTTAATGTTTTTTTGTGTATAAATTGATCCAATCATTATTAAACCTGAATGTGAATCATTTTCAAATGTTACCTTATTTTAAATAGAAGGTCCAGTTGTATGAGCTGTCTCAAGTCTTTCAAGCAGGTCTGCTATTAATTAACGGCATTTTTTTAAATGAAGGGAAAGAACAGTGGAAAATCTATTCTTGAGATGTTGCTTATATTATAGTGTAAGCTACTAAGATCTGTGCGACGTTTTCCCATACGATAACTGAGAGCTCTGCAGATATTTTTTTACTTATAGCACTTATAATAACACAAAAAAAATTCTACGCGAGTACATATTTCTCTAACAAAATATAAGTTTTCTAAAAATTAAATTCTTAGAAAATTTTCATGAGAAAAAAATTTCAAAATGTAATTCCGACAAAATTTAAATCGTGGGATTTCGGGATTGGAAAAAAAAACAGGGATCCCGGGGTTGCAAACCTTATAGTGGACTCCCAAAATGAATTTCCTTAATTACCAATAAATATTTTTCAAATTTGCAAGAAATGTGTAATGTGTTAACAGATCTCAATGTATAAAGTTTAGTAAATATATCTTTATTGGTCTCAGAGGTATATTTAAATTTTCAAATTTAATTCCAAATAGTTAGTATTTGGTTAGAATATAGTTAGTACTCTAATTTTCAGTAATGAGTGAATTTCAGTAGGAAAAGAAGAATTGATATTTTGATATAATCATTTAAAATCAGTTACGATTTAAGCTTGCTTTGTGCAAGGAGTGCAAAAGATCTACAGGCCCCCTAGGCACTGGCGGATCGAAATTTATCACCAGAAAATCTGGTTAAATTGAGCTTATCCATGCCCTTTCAGGCCCTTCCGAACTCCGGGCCCCTGGGTGACCACCCCAAACGCGCCCAATGGGTCAGCCGGCACTGTTTGAAATATGACTGAAAAGACAATTAAACGCCGTTCACGTGACTATACAGTGTAACCATGGAAACACTCAAAATGTTGTTGATTGCGATGATCATCCAGAACCTTCGCTATCGTGGCGTGGCTACAGCGGACACTTTGAAACTCATCGTGGTTAGAGAGGACACATTTTTTTTCCATCTTAGAACAGATTCACACACACACACACACACACACACATTTGATACATTTAATACATTCATTTAATACATTTTAAACATAGCGAGATGTAATAAAAAATAAAAATTTCAGAGAAATATTTAAAAATCAATAGTAAGTAACAGTATAATGAAGGATATGTAAAATTGTGGATGAAAGAATTAAAAACACCCTAAAAGAAAATTCGAAACATCAAACAAAATTTAGAAAAATGTCTAAAATCTTTAAGTTTTGTAACTAGGTTGGACTAAATCCAATGTTTAATGATATTTATGCCTTTTTCATAAAGGTTAATTAGTATTTATTTACTTGTATTTATTTTTCTTTTATTTACTTGTATCTTTTATATTTTACTTCTAGTATTTATTTTTACTTACATTTAGGAAACTATTTAATTTTATGGCAATTGCATCTGTTCTGATATTTATTTGACTCAAAAATACAGTTTTCCACAAAGTTCATAAAATTCGCCTTTCATACCCTTCATTATATTGCTACTTACTATTAATTTTTAAATATTTCTCTGAAAGTTTTTATTTCTATTACATGTCGCTATGTTTAAAATGTATTCGCACTATAATATCTTTATACAAATAATTAAATTTGATGGGCAAAAATGTATTTGTCCTTGTAATTCGATAATCGAATCTGCTCTAAGATGGGGGGGAGGGGATGTGTCCGCTCTAACCACTATTAGTTTCAAAGTGTCCGCTCAGACCACGAAATGTTATGTGTCCGCTCTAACCACGTCCACTGTAGCCACGCAACCTTCGCTATTGCTCTATATTTATACCACGTTGCTTCACGTGTTTTTTGTTTTGTTTTTACGGTGAGGGATGGCCAGACAAAATTAATAATCTACAATTCCAAAATATGTATTTTTATCTTCAATACATATATGTTTACTGGGGATTCACACATCTGCATTTATTTCTATTGTGCTAAGAAATGTAGAGATGTAAAAAACCTGATGATAAAATTTCAAAATTATAATTTGTGATTTAGTTATAATAATTTATATATTATGAAGCTAAGAATGGTAAATTCAATGTTTCTTCAAAACTTATTTTTGTGTAAATTTAAGATTTAATACATTGGAATGTTTTTATACAAGGTTTTTTTTCTATTACATTATATTTTGAACTTATTAGATACTGTCACAAAAAAAGAAATTTCTTTATTTATTTCGCATTCTAGTTTCTTTCTTTGGTTGCTCAAAGAGATGTGTGAATATAAAACTTATGATAGCAAAATTTTAAATTTATAATTTATTTATCATAGAGATAAAAATTATAACTTAAACTTACGCACAAATTAATTATACATTGAAGATTTAATTCATTGGAATATTTTTGTATAAAGTTACAAATATTTTCAACTGAACAGATATTGTCAAAATTTTGCAGAACATTATTTATATATAGATAAAAAATGTAACATAAGATTTAGGTAACAAATTGTAAATATTGATGTGGAAAAGGAAGGGGAGGAATATCCTCGTTTCTCTATAAATTTGTCAACTCTTGAAAATATATGTATAACTAAATCTATTTGTTTGGCTACCTTGTCATAAGGAAACATATTCCAATTGAGTACAATGGTTGTTCGTCTTCACATCTCTTAGTACTATTTTTTCCCCTCAAAGTGAGCCTGAATTGCAAGTATCCGTTCTAAAGGATTTTGCTGACAATAATTTCACAAACAAAGAACAAGAGAATCTTTTAAAAGGAATTGAACTATATTTTGTTAATATTTTTTAAAAAATTTGTAATTGCTTGAGCTAATTGTACATAAATGTGCTGAAGAATAACACTGTAAAAAGAGTTATTAAATGTGAAATGGATTTCAAAATTGTTTGAGCAAATGTGACTTTTTAGTTGAAGATGGTGAATTTTTTCACATCTAATAAGCGGCAATGGAGCTTTATTATGCAAGAAATTGAATCACAGTTTAAAAGTAAGAAAAAATAATAATAAAGAAATTGGTCAGATTTGTGAATTTCTAGTTACCAGTAAAGCGTGCCTTTTTTAAAGTAATAACTTCTTTAGGCGCGTTTTGCTGCAGAGTGAACTTGAATGATGCGTTTTAAGAAGCCAAGCAATGTTACGCTCGTAACAATGGATCGGAATTTTTCGTAACAATGTAAAGTCCTCAAAAAAGACTTACAACAATTACAATATTTGGCGTCGAAAATCGGTTTTCAGCCGAACTCGAATTTCATGACGTTGTTGTTGTAACAACAAAAAATAGTCGGTTATTTGTAACTTCTTTAAGCGCGTTTTTCTGGTGAGTGAACTTGAATGAACATCACGTTCGGGTTTGTAACGCTCCTTCGGCTTTTTTCGTCATTGTTGATTATTTTTTTCATTGTGTTATTGTTACAACAATGACAAAAGTTGGCGTCGAAAATAGGTTTTCATCCAAACTGGAATTTCATGACGTTGCTCTATCGACTGTATTAAATCTTTGTTAAAAAATAAATGCTCTTAACGGGTGATTAATTTGAAATATATTATTAAAAACCCATTCTCTACAATGTTCTACATTTTCTACAAATTTCTAAGGATTTTCTTGAATTTAAATTTTTAAAAAAAAGTTACAATTATTTTTCAAGTAGATTGGTACATTGTATATATTTCTCAACGCTGCCAAGTTAGATTGAGATGGAATGTTGTAAGACTTCTTTAAAAAATTTATGGAATCCGGCAATTTTGAAAATTTTTATTTTTCTGCTTTTTTGCACATAAAATATTTTTTAAAAAAAAGCAGTTTTCCATTTCAAGGAGTCATAAAAATACAACGAAAAAAATTGCTAAAATCGCCAAATGCCAGTAATAATTAACTGTAATAAACCTACGACAGAATTGATCAGTTTGAGATTTATGGAGCATGTGCAGAAAGACAACTTTCTGATACATTACAACTGATAGTTTTCTTTATTTTTAAAAAAGCAATTTATAGAATGAGATGCTTTAAGAATTTAAGAAAATGCTGAAATGTTTCCATCAGATAGTATTACTTACATTTTGAATCTTTCTTTATACAGAGAATGCAAACAAATGCGTCTAGGTTTTCTGTCCTATACATAATAATAATGAATAAGTAACTTTATATGACAATACTAATATCCCCTTGTTTTTTATTCACCTAACTAATCCCTGAAATAACATTACAAAATTTGAAGTTATCGCTTCTATCGTGTGGTCATAAGCAGCACACACACTTTTGTTGTTGGCTAGTTGTTTATTACAAGTATTTAAGTCAAGGCAGATAAAATTCCGTTTTTTCTCCGCATGCAGACATAATAAAATAAGAGTAATAAACACACATACGCTTTCTCTCAAAATTATTGGAATGATGGAATCAAAATAATTGTATTGGAAGGCTTCGAAAGCAAAAGAAAGACCAAACAAGTGACTGCTGTAAGAGTAATTTTTGGGGAATTTGATTCGAAGTCCAACCAACCGCAGTGGTCCCAAATTGGTAGTTTTGAGTGTCTGTTTATTTTAAACAAAATTCCACGAAAAAGAGGGGGTGGATAGCTAAACGCGGTGTTTTCCGAGAACGCTACTAAAGTAGGAATAAAGCCTACTGATGACCATTTCCTTTCTACATCTGCCAGATTCAGTGATTGATGGCACAAAGTTGTAGTGTAATCTTAGCAGGTAGTCTACCATAACTGAAGGTTCAAATATTCACCCCGAAGACATACAAAAAAAGAGTATACAATCTTTTCTTTCTGTAACAGTAAGATCCGAGATTTAAAATTACCGTGGAATTCGTTGAAATAATTGTGGGGAAAGGAAAGTTACCAGAGGTTGGAACACAATAAAACTACAATCGGACCTCCACATATTACGGACTTCTATACTGCGAATTTTTCGACATAGGGAACTTTTTCCTGGAATCAAGAGCATTTCACTTCCTAAATAACCTCCTTATAACGAAGTACATTTTCTATACAACAAATTTTTTTTCCCTGTGATTCAGTTTTTTTTCTTCCTATTTTTAAAGTATTACTGGGCATTTTTCAAATTATTCTGTCTCTCACGTTTGATGGTGGCCATAAGCCTTGAACTGGTTTTATGAGAAGCTAATTCGTCGAGAGCAATATAATTCTAGGCGTTTCATCGAAGAAGTGCAGCCCTTAACCCCCTTTGTCCAGTTCACTAGAAACAGATTTTATGAGTAATTGAATTAAAGGACGCATAGGGTAATGCATGTTTAGAAATTCTAGTTGTTAAATAATGTATGTTTAAAATTATCCGTATGCTTTAAATTAGAAAATGTCTTTAAAATGCATTAATTTTAATATATTGTTTTCTTAATGTCGACAATGCAGTGTGTTCCTCGGCATTCTTTTTTCTTGTTTCCTTTAAAGATTTTTTTAAAACTTGTTTTCTCTTTCTTTCTTTTCTTTTTACTTTTTTTGATGTGTAAAATATACAAATTCTATTGATATTAAATATACAAATTCTATTGCTATTATTGGTGTGGATAATGACTTTTTTTTAAAAATATATACAGTGTTTATGAACTTAAAATTTGCTTTATGTGGTTTTTTAAGGACTTTGCAAGATTAACCTCTATATAACGAATTTTCCATACAACGAACTTTTTTTCGGGATTTATCGTCTGAGTCATATAGAGGTCTAACTGTATTTTGAATTAGGTACTTATTTTTTTTTGTCTCAAATAATAACGAAAAAAATTGTTATAATACTTTCAGGAATTAATAATTTTATATATTATTTTATTTGCTTACTTTACTTTGAAGGTTTCGATGAAACGTTTAAACCAGGGTTCGGCCACCTATGGCAACGCGTATGGCCCTAATTGTACCACGTGCCACATGTGGCACGTGGTACAATAATGGTAGAAATAATGGTAGTAAAAATAATGGTAGCTTGAAATAATGGTAGAAAAAAATTTATTTCTAAATAAATAGTAGTACTAAAGCAATTAATATATATATATATTAATTGCTTTAGTACTACTGTGGCTAAGACTTTATTCTATCATGACTATAGCTATCTTAGGTTTATAACTATTTTGTGTTTATTTTTGATATATATATATATATATATATTCGAGTAGACTTCCTATTAAAATGTTGTAAATAAGAGATTCTGTAGGTTGTTTATGACTCAGAATATAGCATGATTTTTTTAAAAATTATATGATTATTTTTCATTTGAAAAAAAAAGTGTTTTAATTTGTCAATTAATTGATGATTTAATGTGTAATCTGAGGTAATTTCCAATGGTTATAATTTAGGATATATATATTTTTTGATTTTTCCTGCATATGATTATTTTTTAATTTAAAAAAACAACTAAGAGTAGATTTATTATTCAAGCAATAATTCTATGATAATATAGGTAAATAATGTTGTTAATTGTGTTTTTTTTTAAAAAAATGTTCTGCGGTTTGATTAATAACAAATAACTGTGTCGCGTATGAGTTTTATAGCAAATATCTTTCGATTGTGCATCTGGAATTTGAGTACTTTAAAAAAAAATTTGAGTGTACTATTTTTTATTTGTTAAATATATCGTACTAGTTCATTTAAAGTGTTTGTATTTAAGTTTGTCACAAGATAATTTGGAATTAAGTTTAGCTTTTCTAAAAATGGCATTTCTTATTAGAAGTAGGAAAATTGACTTAATTCAATTAGCGCGAGATATAGATCAGTCACCTGATCCGTCTATGTCTACAATTGTTATAAGGGATTTAATAACCTCTAGTAAATATTACAAGGAGGAAGAGGCAAGGGAGTTATTGGAAGTTATTACAGCTGAAAGATTAGACACAGAACAGCAGCAAAAACTAGAACAACAGGAACAATTATCTATTGAAAAATTACGCCTGGAAGTAGAATTATCTAGGAACGTGCGTGTTAGAGTGCTACTCAAAAAAATGGTCAAACTTCGAGTGTAAAATCGTTATATGAAATAGTTAAAATGGTTAGCTCTTAACAGTAAAGGTACCCAATAAATCAGATGGGTTGGACTATTTCTTTTCTTAGTCTTGAAAAAGCTTTCGTTGATGAAAATGTCAGCGACGAATTCAAACCGAGAGGTTTTGTAGTGCATGTTAGGGGACAAAGTGTCGAACCCTATTAGTTAACCTAGGCGAAGAAGAATTAAAAAGATTACGAGTCTTTAAAACAGGTTTATGCTCAAGGAGTATGAACCCTCATCAAAAATATGTCTAGAAAATTTTAGAAAAGCTAAAAGTAATCCTGACGAAACTTTTTCTCAGTTCGCTCCAATTCAATCCAACGTTTGAAACATTTTATCTGCTACGAGACTCAAAATCTCTCATTCGCTCCTCTTAACTTACAGTAGTATAACCATATTGATGTTAAGAGAGAACGAACGTATCTTACCAAAAATACCATTTGTTTGATTTTACTGGCAATCTAAAATTATTGAATAATATTTGGCTTGTTTAATTTTTATGAACAATTTGTAGTTTAATGTTCTCATGTAAAAGAGAAATTGTCTCGTTCTGAATATTTTTCGCTAGATAGTGTACTTTAGTTTCTTAATTTTTCTTATCATTCTTCGGACACGTACGTCCATTATTGGATCAAATTTAGCAAGTAATTGAATTATTTGTAAGATATTATACCCTTATTGAATTGTATAGTTTGTCATTTTTGCAACGAAGGGTTAAACAATTTTCAGCAAGCATTTTTGATATTGCTACAATGCGTTGATGCTCCTCGCACTAATTATTAGTCTCCGCTATAATAAATATAAATATATTTATTATATTATTATTTATATTTAAATAATAATGTAATAAATATAAACACGTGTGTGTGATCTCATTTTTTTATGTATTTATAATACTAAAATTCTCTAAAATACTAAAAATAATTATTCTTGTTCAATTTGGGGAAGAGCGGAGACACAATAGACTTATGATAATTAAAATAGGACACATATACTTGTGATTTCAAAGTATTTAAAAACCGTTGAAAAATAGCGTCAATAACAGTACCACTGTTAGTTGTAGAAACACTTCGATTTGTGTTCATTTCCAGCTTCAGTTCGTCCCCCAAAAAAGCTATGAGCGAACAATCGTAAAGTTGCGTGACTGACAAATAGATCTGGTAAAGCAGTAGTTGGGTCCGCAGTTGATATTTGTAAGAGAGTTGTGTTCTCTCTGCACGTGCCCGAAAATCCCTGCTGCGTTGTGTGAGTTGAATTTTGTACATTTTTTTTCGGCTGAACTCCTCGTGTTTTTAATTTTTTTGCTCACGTTTCCTTTGCCGATAATTTCGCATATATTCTGCTCTGCATATGCCCATCTCTGAAAATCACAAAAATTTAATTAACTTGGTAAATGTTTAAATATTAGAAATATTAGAGAAAATCACAAAATTACCCGTGTAATTAATTAGTTTTTTTAATCGAGAAAACTTTTTTAATCACAATTAAAAATATTATATTGACAGCGACAATATAATTTTCATACTTGAATTAACTTCAAGTATGAAAAAGATACGTTCTAAAATATATTTATTCAAATAATTTCAAAAAACTTACTCGTATTTTTTAAAGAATGATGAACTTTGTCAGACGCTTAACAGTAAATATAATTATTATTATAGTTTACACATATAAATATAACCTCAGATTTCATACACAACGAGCACTGAGACTTGGACTCGTAGGACAGCGGTGAAAAATTCGTAGAGGTTCTCAGGAAAAAATCCAAGTGTGGAACAAAGAGATCCAAGTTTGTTCTTTCTCATGCTGCTCATCTTAAAAGGCTAAAAAATTTTGCTAAAGAAATGTAAGGAAAATTAAAATTACTTCCGTTTAAGTATGTGTACAAAACAATGTTATTTTGCTAAAACCGGATGAAGATGAGAGTTCCAATGACTTCAGTGCCCCTATAGTAAGCCTTACGGTAGAACTTAACCATGTAATTTACCATTAAAATTCAAAGAATATAATAATTCGAAAATTGTGTGAGAAATCTGCAAAATAAACTTCAAATTTTCGGCCAAACTATTGAAAATGTTATTTTACCAAATTAAATTCAGCCGTATACTATTGAAATTGAGGAAAAGCATATCTACAAATCTAATTTTTGCGTGCTATTTTAGCAACTAATATCAAATTTTGTCAACAATGCATTGCATTCTTATTGTAAACTATGTTTCAGATTGTACTTTAAGGATTTGCTTTAATTTGGGGACCTACAGAATGAGTGAAACAAATAATTGATTTAATAAAAATCTAATCAATAAATATTCATCAGCAATATGTCTAAAATTATAATTAAACATTGCATTTTGTCAAATAAAAATCTTAAGAAAATAAAAATTTCAAATTATTTTTGTATAAAAGCTTTATATTCTGTATCAAATTACTTACTCTTTCGACTCTTACTAATTACACTTTTGAAAGATCGACTAAATCACTTCTTATTTTATTTGAAAACACCCTTTTAATCCATAAAGGAGGAGGTGCTTCCAATCGGAATTTCTATGTCATAAGGAAACGTATTACTTAAATTTATCCAATATATTTTCGTTAAAAACTCGGAGCTTCAAGCTAGTTAGTGAACAGCTTCTCAAAGGATTTTGGGAACGGTCCCCGTAATTTTGAACCATGGTCAAGTGACGAGGACGACACCTGGGCTGGCACCTTCCTCACCTAACTTCCTACCACCCCAACATGAGGATATTTGAACTTCGACAGATTTAACGTGCATCACCCCCATACACGGCGGGTCTTCAGTAGTACTAGACTCGAAATCAGGACATTCCGGCTACGAGTTCGTTACCTTGACTACTAGGCTATCGAGACCGCCCCGGAGCTTCCAAACACAATCATTAGCAATAAAATTAAGCTTCGAAATTGAATATAGGGTTTTGTAGGATGCACAAAATTTACTAATTAAACAAGAATGTGAGCTCTTTCAGCTCGCGTGAAATCGTATTAATTACGATTACAATTACATAATTCAACTTTTAATAAAAAAATGATGCTGACCAAATCAGTTATTAAATTTTATTTAACATGAATTTGGAGTATGTGTTTAAAGTTGCAATTTTTCGAAAGGTAGCTTTATATATTTTTTTATTAATCCAATATGTTTTCGATAAGTAGCCGGCTTTTCAGTGCGACTTCGTCCACGCCCACGAAGAAAACGAAATGTTTGGCATCGTATTCGAAGAAAGCACTTATATTGGCGAGAAAACTGCTGGACTTTGTAACCCTGCAGAATTTCTCTCCTGTTAAATTCCATTTCCCTACTCTAGACAAATCACTCGCTCTTTAACGACTTCCGTGACAGGTAACTCGGAAAAACTTTTGTTATAGCAAATTACTCATGGGCAAGTTAATCATTCCATGCTATCCATAAACACTCAGACAATAGATTAAAGCCCTGCCGATTCAATGCTCCAAGAACCAACTACAGTAAGTACCTTTCATAAATACTTGTACTGTGTATCGTTGTCAAAAGTGTTTGTTCACTTGACTAAACTAAAACTATTTTAACAGTAAAAGATTTTTTTTTAATGTTTTATTCGATTGATTTTTTTCCCCTTCGTTTTGTGAACAAGGCGGTTTAACTTGTTTTTCTCAAAGCTTTTCATAGAACATTTGTTAAAATACTAGAAATGTTATGTTTTCTGCCTCAGGCAATACTTTTTCATGTGATATGCCATTATTTTGATTTCTTTTTATTAAGTTTCTTTTAAACTCTATAAGAATGATAATTGATAAATGAATGTGAGTATTAATTTTCGATTTTATGCAGTTACCCTGAAGTTAATTGTTTTTCGGTAGATGCCATCATAAATGTTAAAATAAAAAAAGTGTTTCACTTCATGAGCAAAAGTATTACACATTTTTACTGATTTTAAAAGGAAAAAAAACCCGTCCGTGTATCAGTGTGAACACGCGGTAGAAATTAACTTCTGTGGTTTATATGTTTTGAATTGTATAATAAGTTTGATTTTAAAGTAATCTTATATATATATAATTAACAAATTTATTATTATCATTATTATTTCCAACTGTATTTAAAAAATAATTAGGACGGAAAAGATATAAGCATAAACAAAATTTTCATTTTCAATACATAATATTAAAAATTTTTTTATTGTATATATTTATAGAAAAGTATTATTATTATTAGTCTATTTCCATTATGTTTATGGGTGTTTCAGTACATACTTTTGTTATCAAAGGCTTATGGTAACTAAAATAAATGTAGGTTCTGCACTTAATATTATTTAAGAATCTCGAAAACACTGCATCAGTCGCAGTATTTGATTTTGTCGTTGATATTATTCTGTTATTTTGTAGAGATAGGCGAAATTGTCTTTTAAAAATTTAATCAATTGTAGAGATTTGTCTAATGTAAAATTGACATTAAAACCTCCACTTAAAATCATAGGTATTTTGTCATAATTTTTATTAAGTAAAGCAGAACCTCTTGATGTGTATGGTAATAATGATAGATGAAGGAACTTCATAATGTCATCCAATTTTTTTCTTCGGAGTAATATATACTGCGACAACTATAATTTTTTGTCCCTTATTCTATTCCGCTTTCACCCAAGCACAAATCCTCCACGGAAGGTTGTATGGTACCATAAATATCAGATTGACTGAGAGAAAAATCCATGGATGGAGTTATATATAATGTTAACAACATCGCTAGAATCTTGATACATCGCAACTCCTCCTGCTCTCATATTTGGTCATTTATACTTGCTGAACATCGATTGGAACGAATACCACGTTTTTCTGATTATTATTTTTTATTTGGAATAGCAGTAGATTCTGCAATTGTTAAATCTGGAAATTAACTGATTGCATTGTAGCAAATTATGTAGGTTAAAATACCTTTTTGTAGAACTTTTACTTAAAATTTAGAATAAAAAAATCTATTGATTCAAATCTGCTTCAAAATTTTTAATGAAATATGTGCAATCATATATATATATATATGAATTAGGGTTTGCAATCCTGGGATCCCGTGTTTTTTCCCATACCGAAATCCTGAGATTGAAATAACCAATCAAGAGATTTAATTTTTGTCTAAATTACATTTTAAAATTTTTTTCTCATGCAGATTTTTAAAGAATTTAATTCTCAGAAAACTTATATTTAGTGAAATATGTACACGCGTATAGTTTTTTTTTTGTCCAAGTACCTATAAGTAAAAAAAAAATATATGCAGAGCTCTCAGTTATCGTATGGGAGAACGTCGCACAGATCTAGTGGCTCACTGCAATACTTACACTATAATATAAGCAACATCTCAGGAATAGATTTACCACAGTTCTTTCTTCATTTATAAAAATGCCGTTAATTAATAGCGGACTTACTTGAAAGACTTGCGACACTTCAAATCCCATTGCATTACTAGTAGTTCATGCAACTGGATCTTCTATTTCAAATAAGGTAACATTTGAAAATGATTCACATTCAGGTTTAATAATGATTGGATCAATTTATACACAAAAAACATTTATAGCAGAAGAAATAGATAAAGTTGCCAAAGAGGTATATGCACCAATGCAGTCTATTAGATTTGAGACACTATTATCAAATATTCAAAAATAAATGTCTCTTTTTTGAAAATGGAGGGAGACGTGGTGACAACCATAAAAGAACACACTCCTATTTAATAACTATAACACCTACTAATATATAATCAGAAAGAGCATTTTCTTCGACAGGATAATTTATAACAAAAATAAGAAGCCTTTTGAATGATGAAACGCTGGACAAGCTGTGTTTTTTGAAAGCTTATTTACAGAAACACAAAAAATGAAGAAATGTTTCTTTTTTTAAAAATTTCATTACGTATTATTTTTATTTGTTTTTATGATGAATTAAGATTTTTTTTTATTTGTTTTACACACACTCAATAAAATTCATATTGAATCAATTTTTAATTATATTTTCAGTTTTATTGGGCAATTTCAACTATGAATGTGTAAGTATTTTTCATAAATAGACTAATCCTAATCCCGGGACCAATTCCGGGATTAGGATAATGTAATACGGAAATTCCGGGATTGAAAATGTAACACGGGATTGCAATCCCTATTATGAACTAAGGGGCAATCTATTTCGTACAAATTAAAATACTTATTTATAACTTTTTCCGAATGACTTTAATAATTGTTCCATATTTATAACATTAATATTTGATATAAATTATTTTTATGTGTATAAGATAAATTATTCACTCATTGTATTTATAAATAATTATAATTTACTAATACTTACAATAGATGAACGGATTAAGAAAACTATAAATAAAAATTTTATTCATGTCTTATTATTTTTCTGATATAAATTTTTTTTTTTTGTCTTTTAACTAATAACTTGCACTGCCAATGTTTATACATATATACTTATTATAGTTTACACATATACAGCGAATGTGACGAAAATATTTTAGAATACAAATTAATGAAGCACTATATAACATGTTCACAACTATTAAGTTAATTATACCTAAGCGTATACATACTTGTACATACACTCTTACACTTATACAAATACATCCCTACCTTACGTTCCTCGCGTAACGAAAAATTTTTCCCTACCATGCCAAAAGAAGTTAACTTCAAAAAATGAAAATAAATTGCGTATTTGCCTATAATTTCGTCAACCAATTTCACCAAATATTGTAAAATGCACAGCTATCATTATCATTGTTTTTGAATTAGCAGAGAAAATGGTTTTCCACTATTTGATGTGTAACATGCTTTTTTTATTTCAAAAAATTGGCAAAATGTATACTAATACTCAACTACTAGAAAGTTTTATTGTAGATAAAATAGTCAATTCGTACTTACGATGCAAAGATTTCATAGACCTGAGAAGTCTATTTATGAATTATAAATTTGAATGTTTGTGTGGAACTCTCTCTTGTAATATGAATGGTCTTTAAATTGTAATTAACAGAGCTTATCTTCAACTGACTTCAGCTTAGTTGTGTCATTATAAATATCATTTATTTTTTTCTCCAAAGTTTTGCAAATCCTGTTTTCAAACATCATTTATTTTTTGAAAAAATGTAAAATTCTCAAAGAAAAAAATATTAAATGATGATAAATGCATTTTTTAAAATTCTGAATAATCAAATAGTTTTTATCTATTCGTAGGTGAGCAAATATGAAAAACTATCCATATTCTAATTGAAAATAAAAGTTCAGAAAGAAAATTTAGACTAAGCAAGGTCCTTAAAAATAGTGACTTTGTTCACTAACATATAATTTTTATTTGCTTGCACCCCTTGAAATACAAGGTTAAAACTGCCTGAAAATTGAAGGGAGCTAGTAGCTTTATTTTATTAGAATGCTGATGAATAATGTTCAAATAAATTTAACAAAGAATTTATTACAATAAATTTGAATATGAAATTTTTTCAGTATGTAATGTATGAATGCATAAGTTAAGTATGTATTGGAAATGTGAGGAATTAATGTTAATTGTACTCTATGCTATATTAATTCACTTTTCTGTTTTAAAAAAATTGTGTAAAAATAATACAAAATGTATAGTAAAAATAATTACAAAATGTATAGTAAAATCTCTTCCTATTTTTGATGCAGACAACTGCTTCTTTTATTATGTATATATATATATATATATATATATATATATATATTATACCACTAAAATACAATCTTCATAATTTCTTACAATCTGTTATTAATTTTAATTTAATTTAGCTGTATCTTTTTTTAAGCGTCTAGAATATGATATCAAATAAATAAACATTGAGTTTTTAGGGAAGAAATGTTTCTATAAATGTAATGCTGTGTAATTTAGTTTATATATATATACTAGCTGACCCGGCCCGGCGTTGCACGGGCTTTTACCGAGGGTATAACCAACCCCTATGTTATTTTCCTCCTTTATTTCCGACACCAGCACTTCTGTGTGGGTGTGACACGTACGATGTGAGAGCATGGCCCGTGAGTGCGTATCATGGCTTTCTCGTTTAACATTTTCCCTTCTCTTCACAAAATCAGCACTTCCAATATTATTTTTCGAAATTACTTTGATTTCTTTGTTTCTTTACTCTCCGCTTACCCCAGGGTTGCAAGGGGTTTTACCGAGTGAATAACTTCATCTCCATGAGAATTTTCTGTTTCCCTTAGGACGATAGCACTTATGTGTGTGTGTGCATGTGCGCGATGTGATTTCTTTAACTATGCCATAAAAACTCCCTTTTTCGAAATTTGTTCTTAAGTTGGTGTGGTAATTAGGAGAGATGGGTGAAAGGCTCAGGTGTCGTCATCATCACTTGACCATGGCTTAAAATTTTGAAGTCCGTCGCCAAAAACTCTCGAGTAGGTGAACAGTGCGAATTTATAAATCACTCACCCACTTTCCAATTCTTTTGTTGCAGTTTTTTACTCCTCGGAAACGAAAATGTAGCCTTTTTAAAAATAGTTGTATGTTGAAAAAAGACAGAAAAGTAGAAATTTTTCAAATTACAAAATTTCACTACTATTTTAAATTTTGAAGTAAAATTGTGAGGATTTTTTGAAATGTTTGACCCATGGGAATAAAGTTTCATGCAATTATCTTTTTTAAAGAAGAAATCATTAAACGATTGATTTAAGTATTTTGAGTGTTTTATTAAAATTTGTTCAAAAAAGTTTTTGGATTTTTATTTTTTAAATCACTGATTTGATACAGAAAAATATTTTAAATGAATCTCAGAAATGTATTGAATACATTCTTTCATCTTAATCTAACATCGATAATGATTTAATTTTGAAAATTATATAAAGAGAAACTGATGAAAATTGAAGCAAAAATAACTTTTTCCCTCGCCAAATTTGCTGATTTTCGCATGTTTAAGTCAGAACTTTTTGGTGTAACCCTTGAGTTAGATGTGAAGTTTCAGGTGAAACAGTCGAAAGCTATTTGGCGCGAAACCATTTTTCGACGCCAAGGCTTGGCAAACTGTAAAATCGCGTATTTTTTATTAAAGTTTTTATTTTTTAGGGCTTAATTTTTAAGTTAATGCTTTCAAACTTCACACATTAATTTCGAAAACGAAGGTCTTTTAAATAAAAAAATGTACAAAAAATACTGTTTAGATTATTTCTTGCAATAACGTTATTTTACGAAAATCACAAAATAATTTTTTAAATCCGTAATTTTTAAGCATTTTTTTCAGTTTCGCACAGAAGTTTGATAACATTATTCTACAAACGCAACAAAAGTTTCGTATGATAATCTTAATAAATAACGAAGTTATTCAATGTTAAGTTAAAAATTTTGACAATTTTTCGAAAAATCTTTTGGAAAAAAGTTTTCAGCACTTTATATTTTAAATGACTTATTCAAAAAGAAAAACGCATGAACTTATTTAACACAAAATATCGTTTTAATAACACGAAAATAAATTCATACGCAATGATTTAGAAGATTTTCATAAAAACGCATCAGTCTTAACTCGATTTTAAAAAAATCATAAAAAATAGAAAATATTATTATTTTGCAAAAAAAAATTATACTGTATCGTGGCAAAAGAAATGATCACTCCGATTCTGTAATTATTTTTTTTCTGATTTAAAAAACAAAAATCAGATGGCTGTTTAAATAACGTCGAGAATACCGAAAAATTTCACCCTCTGTTCATTCACGACTCTAGGCGGGAAAAATAACGCGCAGGGTTAAGACAATTAAGCGTTTTAAGATTTTTAATTAATATCTTTTTAACTAATTACAATATCGGAATGAAAAATAGTTTACATCCTATTCTCAGACCTACTGAATATACGCACAAAATTTCATAAGAATCGGCCACACCGTTTCGGAGGAGTTTGGTTACAAACACTGTGACACGAGAATTTTATATATTAGATATATTTATATTTAAGCAAAACAGTTTTTTTTTTGTTCCAAAGTTTATCAAACTTTAGATATGTCTTGTATTGTACAATTTTGTTTTTATAATGTAAATTACTTAAGATTAAAAATTATGCTTCAGAAATTAATTTAAGAATTAATTATTTTGAAATATGTTTGCTTTAAATTATGACATTTATTATTAGTATCAGTTTCCATTACAGTTTCATTACATATTATGTTTTTTCACAGATAAAACATAAATACAAAAATAGTGTTTATTGATTAAGGACGGAATTTTTCTTTACGTACCATTGGTCACCGTATGATCATACATTAAATAATTCGATTTTCTCTGAAAAAATTTTATTTTCAAAATAAAAACGGATTATATAAGCTATTGAAAATTTTAAAAAAATTCGGTTGGATTTTCGAATTGGCCACTTATCCCGCCAAGTGTGTCCTCGCCAAATCTGGTAACTCTCCTGATTTTTGTATCAGTGAGAGAGAAGTCGGATCGGCACAATTTCGTGCATGCTCAATACGTTTCTTTAATTTTAACAATTTTTTAAGATATCGGTGTAATTTTGCGCATGCGTAACATTTTCTTTAATTTTAACAGTTTTTGAAGATATCGGTGCAATTTCGCGGATGTACAGTACTCTTTTATAAATGAACAGTTTCCCAGGAAAGTGAAGAAATTTCACCTCATCATTTTCGCGCATGGGCAGTAAATTTTTATTATTTTAAAAATTACAGTTATTAGTTATTGCCCATGCGCAGTACATTTCGTTTTAACGACCTTTTGAATTAGCAACCAGTAAGTTCCGTTATAAGCAGCTGGTTTATTGGCTTCGTTCTTTCATTGTGAATACATTTTTTCACAAGGTAAATTTTTTTTTCTCCATATAAATTTTTACAGATGTTTGCGATGCAAATCTGAATGAATATATGATGAAGTATGCTGAGTATTCAAAACGGTTTTTCGCTGTGTTAGGAAAGAAAGCAGTTTTAGAATGGGTGTACGAAAGAAGGATTAATTGGATCATCGTATGCATGTCCGAAATGTAGAAAATTATGGATTTGAGAGAAAGAACGGCAAGAAGGCAAATGGTGGTTTTGAATGGTATTACAGGAATGAGTCGAGTGTGAAAGAGAAAAATCATCGTGTCTAGGAATGTAACAAATGGATCTTGATTTGAATTAATAATATGGATATGTGTACTATTTTGTTAGTGATGTGAAAATGGTTTGGAAGGTGCCCTCAGAAATATGCAGTCGCATTATAAATGTCGGGAAAAAAGGGGCAAATGAGGAGATGGATACTTCATTCATTTAAGGTAAGTAAAATTATTTCCAATTTAAAATACATAATTTTTGCAGCAATTTTCAGTTTCAAAACTTTAAAATGCTATTTTTTAATGATTTCAAATCCGCCATCTTGAATTTTGTGCTTTAAATGCTATTTTTTAATGATTTCGCTTCCCCCATCTTGAATTTCGCGCTCCTGGGCGTTGCGTGTTGTAGTAGAGTTGCTACTCCAAAACGCAAAAACGCGCCAAATTGGTGATTTTTCAAATTGTCGAATGGACCAGTGCCCATTCGACAACTTCACCAAAAATTCTGCTTTAAAGTTAGGCATTATAAATACAAAAATTGCACCAAAACAATGACACCATAGGCGATATTCTTGTGTTTTAGAATTTAAATAGTTTTCAACAAAATATTTAATTATTTGATATGTACTGTGCACAATAACAGATTCAAAATATTATTCAGTTATTTTGTAAATATATTGAATTTTACTCCTATTATAGACGTTACGTATATACTCTTATCATTCTCGTTCTACAGTCAGATCTAAGATTCTTCTTTAGGAGAATTTTGGTGAGTCACCATAAATATAACTGTCCTTTTACAGTACAGTATTATTTTATTAGTCATTTGTGGGGATACACATCTTTCCAAATTGGAATTTAAAATATGAATAGCTTTGTTGTTTACTGAATGAATACTGAATTGAAGTAGATCTCTTATATTTAGGGAGTGTAGAAAAAATACAATATAATTGAGCCAAAGTTCTGTTTAGTGAAGGAAAACGTGTAGCTCTTAAATTAATTGTGTGGCCACGGTAGCCAAGTGGTCTAGGCATCGGATCGGGGCTAGCATGTCATGAGTTCGATCCCAGTACCCCTGAAGACCCGTCGTGTAGGGGAGCGATGCACGTAAAATCTGTCGAGAGCTCAAACGTCCTCCCGTTGGTGTGGTGTGGTAGTTAGGAGAGGGGATGCCAGCTCAGGTGTCGTCCGCGTCACTTGACCATGGTTCAAAATTACGCGGACTGTCCCCAAAAGCCCTCGTGTAGCTGAACAGGGGGACGTTAATATTCACTCACTCACTTAAATTAATTGTAGAAACTGTAATAGGAAATTTCAATTTGATGCAATTTTTGTTGTAAAATCTTCAGTATATTTTATAATGTGTGTTTTAATAGACCTCACATGTGGCAGACTATGCATTTTGAACTCCAGCCAGCGGGCTTGTGGTGCAAGTTCCAATATTATTGACTAGCTTTTACCCGCGACTTCGCACACGTTGATATCTTTAAGCAACGGTCAAAGTCATAACCCTTATTATTAGAAAGTAAATAAAATATATTTTTTTACTGCTTGACTGGGACCATTAAAATTTAAGACTTCTAAAATTAAGCTTAGTTTAAAAAACTGAAAAACAGGCTTTATACTAATAATTAGCAACAAAAATTAAATAACTTAAACTAATTAATATTTTAAAAAGTTAAAAGTATCTATGTTTAATAAATGATTCCTCTTTAGAAGATCTCAAAACAGAATATTATTCTAGGATGCTATTGTAAGTTATATTATATGTTTTTCCGTCAGGAGCAAATATGTGAAGATTTGTTGCAAGACACATGGGAACCTGCTACATATAGTTGACCATGGGAAAAGCATGGCTTTTCAAAATGTTTGCTCTTGCGTATTGCTAATAGTAACAGCAAAACTGAGTTTGATTGGAAATTGAACTCTTTTGAATTGAAACGATAGGTCAGGGGGAATAATTGAAATTCGGATACCACTTTCCACTTTCCTGACACCTATTAAAATAATGGCACTAAGTATATTCTGCATCAGTTTTGTGATCCATTGCTTTTGTAATATTTCTAATTATTGCATTTTGTGCATTTTCCAAAAGAAAAGTTTAATGTTGGACACAGGGCAAGCGTAAGTTAAGATGGGCCGTAAAACAGCAGTGTAGAGAAGTACTTTGTTGCACAGATTCATTTCAGAATTCCGGCAAATTAGGTGGTAAATTGAATGTAAAGCGTTCTAGAATTTTTCACGAGCTCATATAATATGTTACTTCCATGAGAGATTTTTTTCTAAGAGTACTTCTAGGTATTTCGTGCTCTGAAACTAGTGTAGTGACTGGTTTTCTTCTCTTCTCTCGGGTGAAGAGTACGGCTATCGTCGTTTTATTGACATTAATTTTTATTTTCCAAGTATTAAAAAAAGTTTTCCAGAAGGTGTAAGTGTGAATTAAGTGCTTGGGTGATAGTATCGTGTTTTTTGTAAGTAGCCAGGATTGCAGTGTCATCGGCATATATGTTAACACTGGTATGAGGGTGAGTGTGGATATCATTAATATATATATAAAACAAACAATATATTATTAATATATATATTAAACAAACAAAAATACTTGGTCCTCTGATATTAATTATATTATACATCAGGGGACCAAGGAGGCTATCCTGAGGTATACCATAATTTTATGTTAAAAGGAGAGGAAAGGGTATTATTTACTCTGACTTTTGAAAGACCTGTTAACTAAATAAGAGTTAATGAGGTAAATTAAGGTAGGTAGAAAATTGTTAGTGATGAGTTTGTAAATGAGAGTGATTTTTTCCATTACCTCCTATTTGTTGCAAAAAACGAAATTCGCCAAATTTGGCAAAGGAAAAAAAAAATGTGTGCGAAAAAATTTATTTGTTCCATTGTTCAGTTCATATCTTTAATTCTATTGGCTATATATTTTTTAAAATTTAATCACATAGTGTAAATCTTAAATTGTGCTCTTTTTAATTACAAAAAAAAAATTATTGACAATATGTATGCAAAGTTGAAATCAGATATATTGAGTAAAATAAGCATAAATTCAATATTAACCCTTTAAGCAGTTTGCCCGTACAGTGTACGTGCTACCCGAAATTGGCCTCATCTGGTTTGCCCGTACGGCGTACCGGTTTCCTTTTCTGGTTTGCCCGCATTTTTCATTATTGAAAGAGACTATTTAGTATTATTATTTTTTTAAGAGTAATTATTTTAGTATTATTATTTTACGTGGCTTCTCCATGTAAATGAAATGCTTTTCATCCGGGTTTTTCTACGTAGCGGGAAAGCGGGAACTTTTCTTTGAAATTTTTTTTCTACTGTATGCCGTGCATGATGTGAATCTTATGGAAATTATGGATGGAATAGACGACGAAAATACTTTCTTGTTAGATGATGAACTACATTCTGATACGATACAGATATTTCTTCTAATTATTTGGATTATTCCTCAGATGACTCGTGCAGTGAGCTCAGCTCTGATGAAGATTTGAGTTCTGCAAGAATTTTTACCGAGGTTGATGTGAAAAATCCACCTGTTCCGTGTCCTGGATTTAAATTTTCTGGTATTCCCTCTGTGCCGTACAATTTGACGACACTTCTGATGTTCTACAATTTTATGAAACATTCATTGATTTTCACTCATGAGTAAAATTGTGGAAGAGACAAATAAATATGCTAAACAGTGCATCCAATCCAGTGTTGCAAGACATTTCTCAAAGAGTAAATTTTGGGTAGAAACTACTGTGGAAGAGTTGCATGTATTTTTCGCTCTCAATATACTTCAAGGAATTGTAAAGAAACCTGGAATCGATCATTATTGGAGCAAGAGATATTCAACTAATACACCTTTTTTCTCTAAAATAATGTCTCATCGCCGATTCTGCCTTTTGCAACGCTACTTGCATTTTTCTGATAATGCAGCATTTGACCCACAAAATCACGAATAAAAAATGTTGTAAAAACATTAAAAGTAAAAGGAAAAAAAAATAAAAAAATTCTTAATATTCTTATTTTTTTAAATATGGTACTTAATTATATGCAATAAAAAATATACCTTTTTTGGAAGCATTTCTGGTAAAATAATTGACCGCTTAAAGGGTTAAAAATAATCGGTATACATTTTTCTTTAATTTAATTATTCTTTGTTTTAAAATTCAACCTTATATTCATTTCAGAAAATTCTTTTAAAAATTGGAATTTTTTAGAATTAAATTAAATTTTTACAGTTTTTTTTTTCCAGTCAAATTTCCCCGTGTTTTTAACGATGTTCTTGTCATTTCCCTTTCATATTATTAATGTTAATTCTCAAGAAGCACAGCCTTTTTTCATGGGAAATTCCCATGTACTCTCTTCTTTTGTTTTTGTAAAAGAAAAACTGTTCTTTTGAAGTTGCCGCTAACTAAAGTTCACTTCTAGAGTTGAGAAAATTTTTCAGGGAATTGAGATTAATAGATTTTTGAGGGTTTTCTTCACCAGTGGATAAAATAAACTCAATATTCTGCACTGGACTCCACTTCCAATAGATTTAGCTCACACTGCTGGGTAGGGCTTGCAATACCGTGTTATATTTTCAATTCCGGAATTTCGGGATTACATTATACAAAATCCTTGACTATTCCCGGATTAGAATTGGATTATTTATGAAAAATACTTACACATTAGCATAATTGAAATCTATACAAATAAATAAATTGAAGTGTCTGTTTGCAATTTCAAATTAACAGCTTTTTTACTAAATGCCTTTAAAAATATAGAAGGTATATCAAAAAGAAATTTTTTGAATTTTTGTTTGTTTGTTCCGGCTATATAATCTCTGAAACGGATGGACCGATTAAAATTCTTTCGGAATTTCCAATGGTGAAAATTCTTAACCCAATGGGAAGCTACATTATCTGCGAGTGATATAGGGTATGTTTTATCCCCGTATTCCTACAGGAACGGGAACCACACCAGTGAAATTGTGTGGCGCTGCTTACCCAGCCAAGTTGGCGCAAGATTGTGCATTTAGTAAAAACCGGAAATTGTAATAAAAAACTTCCTCACATTTGTTACAAATAACTGAAACATAATGTAATTTAACATCTTTATTAAAAACAATTTTAAATGGTTTTTTCTATTAAATGTCAACGTTTATCACGTTACGTTTATTAAATGTCAAACTCAAACTTTGAGAAATGTTGCCAAGTTAACTAAAAAATTCTCCTTTCCGACAATCTCAGAAATTTTGAAACAAATTTTCTCCCACTGTTTAAAGAAAGAAGTG